>JAASGW010000016.1:0-117146 GCA_023334395.1 Phytopythium sindhum
AGTCGCGGCTAGCAGCATCTTGACAGCGACATATTCGTTGCGATACACAGCACGGTAGACTTCTCCGTTGCCTCCTCGGCTGATGCACTGCTGTAGCTGGATGCCGTTGAATGGGATCCTGGCAGCGATGATGACTGGGTCTTCCCACAGACTGTTGCTGTTGCCGCTCGTGGACTTACCTGTCGGGACGGACCGCGTGTTGGTCGACGGTCTGGAGATGGTCGCCGTGGAGGGATCAGTCGACGCAGTGGTGGACGGCGTGTTGTACCGCCGCGGGTGCATGTCCACCGCGTAGTGGGACCCGTCGTTGCTCGGAGCTGAAGGCTGGGGACAGGTTTGGCCGCCACCAGTAGCATGTCCGTCGAGCGCGTACGCCGGAAGTGTGTCTGGGCGTCCAAAGTCACAGCTACCAGGCGTGTAACTCTTGACGTGGGTCGCCACCTGCGCGATGGAGCAGCACATGCAGCACAGCGCCGACCAGAAGTCGCAGCAGCAGCTGCCCGGGAGCTGGTAGCGCGTGCGCGTCTGAGTGCGCAGGTGCCACACGAACAGGAAGATGCCGAGCTCTGCGAGCGTCAGGAAGACGCAGAAGATGGCGTACGTGGTGCCGAAGCTGTACGCCGTGTCGTAGCAGTTGATGTAGTAGTAGTAGCAGTCGTAGTAAGAGTAACTCGACCCGTCCTGGTTTACGTAGTTGATGCGGTAGCCCACAAGCCCCACCGCGATCCACTCGGCCAGGATGATGAGCCCGAAGATAGCCAGCGCCACCGGGAACGACAGCATGCCAAGCCGCTCCGAGATCTGCGCGAGCGACACGCATGGGCAGAACGTGGGCATGAGGCAGTTGGGCACGCAATGCGTGCAGCAGCCGCATAGCTCAGCGTCCCAGTGGCCGACGGTGATTGCGCCGCCGCTGCTGTTGGCGGGCGGAGCGGGCGGCGGCATGGCCTGCACCGGCGCGCGCCGGCTCTGCGGTGGCTCCTCGTAGTAGTAGGGCGCGCTGGGCGATGGCTCCGCGCTGTCCTTGGCGTAATAGGCCGCCATCTTCGCCCTGGGGAATGCAGCGGAAGGAGGAATGAGTGGCAGGAAGAAGGAACTGCTGCAGTTGGGTTCGCCCAGGTTTAATGAGCTGCCTGGGTGTTGAATGATACGGTATACAATTTTCAAGATAAATTGGCTCTGGCAAGGAGTGGGTTCGGTTTGTACCCAACAGCGCGTACTGTGCTGCTAGCGAGCATACAGTTTTCAAGTGTAGAGGAAGTGGACGGTGGCGTAGGAGGTGTCGCGTGCCACCGTCTGCAGACAGAGCGGCGCCTCGTCATCCCTGGATGACCGTTGAGTTCTGGACTGCGCCAAGTGCGTGTGCATTGTTCTGTAGATTTACACGCGATTTACACGACAACGACTTCTGTAGAATCATTATGATCTGCAGTCACTGTGCATAATAGAGCACACCCAGTATCCAGCGGAGGAGAAGCGTCAAAGTCTTCCGCCGTCCGCATTGCTTTATCACGGCGACGGCGTTTTCGGACACTGTGTGTCGATTTTCGACTTTTTTTAGTGTTCGGTTGCTTGAAGTTGTCGCCACAGGTCCTTCTGAACCTATTCATATCTGTATATTACCGATACAAATCAGCTCTTGCAGTATTAAACCGATACTAAAACCATTCTTTTGCGGTATGAAAACCGGTATTCGAAAGTGATGGTCGGTGTGGATCGCGAAAGGCCGCGGGTTGGCTGTTAATCTTGACTGGCGGTATCTATCTATGGTACTAGTAAACTATCTATTAGGCGAACGATGATGGCGGAGGCGCCGAGCGGCGTGTGGCTGCTGGTGCAGGCGCCAGATGAAGCCGCGGACCGCTGCTACCTGTTCACGGACGTGTTCGCGCGCCTGCTGCAGGTCGCGCTGGCCGGTTGGTCCATCTTCCTGCTCTACGTCAAGCGCCAGCTCGAGTTCCCCAAGCGCCCGCTCCTGGTTCGTCCCTCGGCTCTCATCCTTGCTTATGAGCGCTGTATTGAGCTGGCAACGATGCGGACGCGGTCTGACCTAGCGCTGGTGCTTCCTGTGGCTGTCACTACCGTGTACGCACCAGGTCTGGGCCTTCGACGTGAGCAAGCAGTGCCTCGCGGCGCTCTTCCTGCACTGCATGAGCATCATCGCGGCCGTTGTGCTAGTCCAGCGCGCGGAGAACCCCACAGAGGACGATGAGGTTGGCCCCAAACCGCGTCTTGCGTCGCTGTGAACCTGAACTAATACCTCTCTTGTGTCCATTGATCAGTGCGGCATCTATTTCTTCACCTTCATGCTGGACGCGACGGTGGGGTTGGCGCTCGTCGTGCTGCTCCTGCGGTTTGTCCACCTGCTAGCGGAGCGCTTCAATTGGGAAAACATCGTCGACAGCGGGTACTACGGCGACCCGCCGCGATGCCGCGTGTGGTGGCGGCAGGCCGCGGCCTTCATCGCTGTGATAACCACCATGAAGGGGCTGGACACGCTGTTCCTGTGGCTGCTGTACCCGTGGCTCGCGCCCGTGGCGACGCAGCTCTTCCAGTCCTTCTCACACCACCGACACCTCGAGCTGTCGGTCGTCATGATCATCGTCCCGGGGCTGTCCAACGTGATCCAGTTTTGGGTACGTTTAGCTCGGTGGGTGACTGTGTTGCCTCCTCTCATGACGTTGTTATTGCCCAGATCCTCGACTCACAGCTCAAGACGAGCGCCGAGCACTGGGGGTACAAGCTGACGAGTGGCGCGCCGGACGAGAAGTTCTGGATCCAGCGCGGCGTCGTGGTGCCGTCCACGAACCCAGGGTACTTAACGCCGCCGATCCCGGAGCAGCCGACGGTCACGTCTCCACTATAGAAGCAGGCACCGGCCGCAAGACGGCAGGGCTCCGATGCGATGCGTTCAACGCAATCGATATTCCAAAGGAAACGCTGCTGGCATGGTATGGGTAAGGCAATCCTTGCTAAATTTAGTACGATTCATCTCACTGTGACGTGGGTCAATTACTCTGAAGAGTGTGGGCTATTTTGGCTCGAGGAGATCACATTTCCTGCCCCTGACGCTCGCGTTGCAGCTGCGCGCGCCGTTGCTGGATCAGCTCGTCGACGCTCAGACTCGCGCTGTCGTTCGACTTCCCTGAAGATGTTGATGCCACGAAGCTCACATGGCCTCGGTCCTCCTGGTATCCGCTGTACGTCGAACTCACCGTAAACGTCGACGACTGTGAGCTTGACAGAGATGGCGGTGGCGTGATCTCGGTTGTCGGGGACGCGACGCCAATGCGAGACATTTTTTCCTCCCACGCGGAGCCGCCGCTCTTCGACGTCTCCACACCCGAGCTACTGCCGCTATTGGAGCTCATGACAGCGTGATTTCCAGAGTCGGCATTGCGCAGAGCGAGGATGGATGCGTTTACAAGTCGCTGGAGTGCGTGCACTTCCCGCGCGAGCCAGGTCGCGGGCTCGCCAAGCCGCTCTACACCGCCTGCGGACTGGAGAGTGGCCTCCGACGCCTCGCTGATTGCTGTCACGAGCGCCTTGATCTTGTGTTCCATGATGGTCTGCACAGCGCGTCGCTCTTTCACAAGTGTCTCACACCGCGCCTGCAGCTCGCGAGCACGTCCAACTTCATCACTGCCGCTCGCCTGGCGTTGCTGGGCGTCTCTCAGTCGTTGGTTCTCCGCTGACAGCACTTCGAGCTGGTGCTGGAGCTGGTCGACACGTTTCTGAGCGTCGCCAACCATGTCGTTGTTGTTACCGCCCGTGGTCTTGAGTCGTGCCTCAAGCTCGACCTGCACGAGCTTCTCAAGCCGCTCACGGAGCAAAAACTCGACCGAGACTTTCTCCGATTTGACTTCTTCGAGCTCCTTGGCCATGCGCGTCTGTTCCTGGCTCTGCGACTCGACAAGCGACTTGAGTTCCTGGATCTTCTCCTCCGCCGACAGCAAACCACCCACTCCGCTACCTCCAACAGCAGAAGCTCCAGTCACAGGGAAGAAGCTCGAGCTGCTCGAGTTGTTGTTCATGATCACCTGCTCGGTCGGATGCGGACGGAACTGCTTGTGCGTGATGAGCAGTTCAGGTGCCAGTCGTGAGGATGATGGAGACAACGAAGACGACGAGAGAGAGCCGCCGCTCCCGGCCCAGTCTCCCAACGCCTTGACAAGCTCGGCGCTGCTCTTGCCCGGCGAACTCGCATTGTGCTCCATGGTCACGCGCTGCAGGTGGATTAGGTGTGCCGTCTTCTCGTCGAGTTTCTCCTCCAACTCCTTCTGGTGCCGATCGCTTGCGTCTAACTCGTCCTGCAGCGCCGTAATCTGCTCGTCGCGCTCGTTCAGGCGCTGCGTGAGCGCAATCATGATGTCTCGCTGCTTGAGCAGTAGCTGTTTGTACCTGTCGACTTGTGCTTTCTCCTCTTCGATCGTCTCGCGCTCCTTCTCCAGGTCGGCCAGCCGGCACTCGTACTCCTTCCGAATCCGGTCCTGATGCTCTCGGATCGCCTCGCGGATCAGCGGGTCCTCCGTGTCGATGACGCCTGTTCCATTGCCGCCATCCAACGACGCCGCGCTTGACGACGCTAATAAACCAGCCCCATCCGCTCCGATCGGCCGCCGCTGGTTGCTCATGAGCATCTGCGACGTCAGCATGGAGATGCGCTGCTCGAGCTTCTTCTTCTCCTCTTTTTCGCGCATAAACTCGCGCGAGCGCTCTTCCAGCGCGCGGATCGCCGCCATCTTGTCTTCTTCGGCGCGGCGCCGCTGCTCGTCGAGCTCCAGCAGGCGCCGCTTGTCCACTACGTTACGAGACTTCTCCTCCAGCTCGGCGCGGAGCCGTTTAAGCTCGCGCTCGTATTTGCGCAACAGCGACTTCTGGTCCAGGTCCTCGTTCACACGCGCTTCGTTCTTGATGTTCTTGGCGCGGTTCGCGAACTTGAGAGTCGACAGCGACTCGGTCATGGCCTCCAGAGCCGGCGAGATCATGGCCATCATGGTGGTCTTGCAGTTGCCGCCCAGTGAGTCCTCCAAGATGCGCGTCAGCTTCGAGTCGCGATACGGAATATGCTGCCGCCCACGCGCGTCCGTGAGCGCCGAGATGACGTTGCCGAGCGCCGATAGAGACTGGTTGATCTTTTTGCTCTCCTCCAGTCGCTGGCCCGTTGCTCCCGACAGTCTCACGCGCTCGGAGCCGGCCAAGTCGACGAGGTTGAGCTTGCCGACCTTGAAGCTCTGCCGGATCATCGATTCAAGCTTCGGGTGGAGCGTGACGCCGCCGTTCGCATTGCCAGGCTTGTTTTTGCCGCTCGGGTTGGCATCCGCGTTACTGCCGGTGCCGTGACGAGCCTGGTAGGCGTTGACCAGCGCGGTGAAGTCTTCCGGCGCCATCTCCCGGCCATTGGCGTCTACATACGATGTGCGACTCTGCTCTGCGATGATGATGAACACCGCGTGGCTTCGCGACGACAACTCGTTCATCTTGGTGCTGCCTGTGGCGCGCATGGCGCCGCCACGCTCCATGAGTCCGTAGATCTCTTCTGGCGAGCGCACGACCCACTCGGACAGCCCCTCGACGAACACGCCGCGCTTCTTGTCCTCTCGGATTGTCAGGTTGGCGCGCTCGGGCTTGAGCAGGTCCGAGATGGACTCGTTGTATATTTGCAGGTACGAGGCGCGCACGAGGAAGCGCAGACGCGCCGACACGTTGGCCTGGATGTGCAGGAAGATCTGCTCGATCGCGCGCGGGATGATACCGCGCTCCTCGACGGCGTCCGCACTCAACGAGCTGCTGCCATTGCTGTTGAAGCCCTCCATCGTGTACGTCTTGCCTGTGCCGGTCTGCCCGTAGGCGAAGATGGTGGCGTTGTAGCCTTCAAGCGAGGACTCGACGACGGCCTTGGCCGTGTTCTCGTACACTGCGCGCTGCGTGCAGTGCTGGTCGTACACGTGGTCGAACGAGAAGACATGGTGGCCGTAGGCGGCGGAAGGCGACGGTGCTGTCAGTACCATCCCATTTGGATCGCCTCCGTCGCCGTCGTCGCTAGTGCCATCGCCACTGCCGCCGCCGCTGCCACCGCTACCGCCGCTCGTGGCGAGGGCGCTCAGGTTCTCGGACACCGTCAGCACATGGCCTGACAGGTCGACTCCGATGACGTTCTGGAACGGGTGATCGCCGTGGAGTTCTCGCGGCAGCGGCGGGCGCACGCGGATCACGACCTTGAAGTTGCTCCCGCGCTGCGAATGCGAGTGCCCGTGTGACGGTGACGACGAGTGCGCGTGGCCATATCCGAAGCCGCCCGCGCTGTTCGCCGTACTGCCGTTGTAGCTGAAGGCGCTGCCGCTCGCTGATGTTGCTGCCGAGAAGGTGTCTGACACGTTAGACGATGTCTCGTCGTCACTGGCAGTCGCGGGCGGGACGGCTCCGCGTGAGTGGAACGCGTTGGAGAGCGCCGCACGCTGCAGATTCGGGTTGATGCCGCTAGAGATGACTGCATTGCCGCCACCGGCACTTGGAGCCACCAGGTTGCCTGACGGGTAGCCGTACGCTTGCTGCTGCTGTTGGTACGGATGCTGCTGGTACGCGTGGAGCTGCTGCTGCTGCATCATCATCTGCTGTGAGCCGACGGACGAGCGCCGCGACGATGACGTCGAGTGCGGTGAAGATCGCGCGCTGCCTCCGCTTCCTGCATTGAAGCTGCCGCTGGACGCCAAGTTCGACACGTTGACGCTCACTCTAGGCATGCTGCGACTCGACGCGGCCACGGTCCGAGGACTGCGCGAGTTCCCGCTGCCGCGCAGACTCGCGCTGAAGTCGCTCATGCTTTTCATCCGCGTCTGTAGGTGGGAAAACGATGGCGGATCAGGCAGCGACGGGGAATAAGCGACGACCTGAAGGATGGATGAGCTCGTACCTGAAGACGAGCGCGCCGACTGGTGCCGACGACTGTTGGAAGCGCTGAATCCGCCGCGCCGCTTCCCTCGTGACCGGTGAAGTCCGCGCCCCCTCCTCGCTCCCGGATCCAAAAGCAGTTTCTACCGATGACTACGCGCGCGTGGCCTTCATCATCCAATCTATTTGCTCCCTCGTCTCTCGTCTTCTTACAAATCCAAAAAGGCATACACGTACGCTTTCTCTCTCCGTCTCCGTCTTGTTGCCGGCGCCTTAATACCCCTTGAGCGACAGCGTGAGCTTGATGTTCATGGCTGCGAGCTCGTTGGCCAGGTAGCGGAACACGTACGGCATTGCCACGGACTCGCACTGGTCGCCGCGCCGACACTTGACGCAGAACCACTGCGTCTTGGCGCGCGCAGCCATGGCGAGCTCGCCCTGGCCGGCGCCCTCGACGCTGGCGCGCTGCGTCGCGTTCGACAGCAGCGATCCGCAGCCCGTGCACACCGTCGCGATGTGCTTGTCGGAACAGTTGAGAAGACGGTCCTGCAGCAGGAATGCACAGCCGTGGGCCAGCAGCGAGTCGCGCTCCATCTCACCGAAGCGGATACCACCGCCCTTCTTACGACCCTTGACGGGCTGGCGCGTCAGCGAGTTCATCGGGCCGGTCGCACGCACCTGACTTTTGTCGCTGACCATGTGACGCAGACGCTGGTAGTACACGACACCGATGTAGATGTCGGCCTGCATGATGGTGCCCGAGACGCCCGAGTACAGTGGCTCGCTGCCCATGTAGTTGTATCCGTGCGCCTGCAGCTGCTTGCCGAAGTAGTCGACCACCCGCTCGCGTTCGCTGAACTGGAACGGCGTCGCGTCCATGTACTTGCCGGACAGAGCGCCAGTCTTGGCGGCCATCGACTCGATCAACATACCGATCGTCATACGCGACGGGAAGGCGTGCGGGTTGATGATAATGTCCGGCGACATGCCCGACTCGGAGAACGGCATGTCCGCCAATGGCCACAGGATACTCATCACACCCTTCTGTCCGTGACGCGACGAGAACTTGTCACCGATGACCGGGTTACGGCAGAAGCGGAGCTTGACGCTCGCCTTCGTATGCTCGGACGCCTGCGACGAGCTGCCGATCATGTTAATCTGATCGATGATGGCCGGCTCGGCCTCCTTGTGCTTCTGGAAAGACGGCGCGCCCGTGGTTTCGTCAATCCAGCATGCAAGTGGGTCGCCCTTCTGCACAACCTGACCAATGTGCGGGAAACCATCGCGGTCCAGCTTCGAGGAGCAGAACTCGCCGCTACCGTCCGTCTTGATGTTCGAGAAGAACTTCTTGGAACTGCCGCCCTGCTTACCCTCGGCGCCGATGTCCACTGAAATTTGTTTGTACACAGATGCGTGCGCAAAGCCGCGCTCATACGACGACTTGTTCAGAATCATGGCGTCCTCCATATCGTAACCCGTGTACGAAATCACGGCCACGACAGCGTTCGTGCCCAGCGGGTACTCGTCGAGCTGGTAGTCGCGCAGACGCGAGTTCTGCACGATCGGCGCTTGCGGCGTCTGGATGCGGTACATCTTGTTATCTGCGCGGTGCGGGATCGAGTGCGCAGGCGTACCCATCGTCTGCTTTGCCATCTGGCACTGGTACATGTTACGCGGCGATTGGTTGTAGTCCGAGAAGGGCGTGAGCGACGCGACGAGCGACAGCATGTTGATCGGCGCCAGCTCCATGTGCGTCGTCGCCGGGCGGATGTCGTCCTTCGTGCACGCAATGTCCATGAACACCTGCTCCATGGGGCCAATGTACTCGACGCGGTCCGTGTCGAGCTGGCGCACGGGACGCGACATGCGGGCAGCGTCCGCGGACAGGTAAAGACCCGGGAACGGGCCGCCGATGGTGGGCAGGATCAAGGTCACCTCCAAGTTGGCGACCAGACCGCACTTCTTGCGCTCAGCATCTGCGTCCGGGCCCTCGGCCGACTTGAGGTGACGAAGCACCTGCTGGATGCGCGAGCAGATCTCGGCGGGAGCCCCACCGAGCACCTTGCCGTTTAGCATGATGGGCAGGTACGAGTATGGCACGATGAGGGCACCGTCGGCGTAACCGGACGTGGACATCATGCCGAGAGACGACAGGTAGCGCGCGAGGGCAAGCTCCTGCTGCAAGAAATCCTCCGAGCCGTGCGCGGGGTACGAGACGAGCTCACACTCGACGGCAAGATGGTTGAGCAGACCACACGGCGAACCATCAGGTGTGTGCACCGGGCACAGGAAGCCCCACGAGTCAGGCAACAGCTTACGCACAGCCGTGGTCTTCATTTCCGTGAAGAACTGGCCACGATGCACCGAGCGGAAGTGCGAGAAGTAACGGTAGTAGTTGAGCTTCTCCGCAACGATCGTGTAACCCGCGACCTGGAGCAAGTCAAGACCGCTGGACGAGCGGAGGTTGCCCGTGTTGAGGAAGTAGGTCATGGCGTGGCCAATGCTGGGGGTGCGCTCCCACATTTTCCGAAGGAAGACCTGGTCCATAACGAGGCCCTTCCGACCCCGCGTCGTGGCAAGCTCCTTGGTGATGTTGGCGCGGATGGCGGCGAGCATGTCCTGAAGCTTCTCCTTGAGGATCATGAGGTACAGGTGCCCGGGAAGCAGCAGCTCGTGGTTCATGACGGAGTCCGAATTGTCCTCGCGCACCTCACCCTTGGCGAACGCGTACAGCTTGCGCAGCATGAGGCAGAGCAGCTCCACCTTCTGCGCGCGGCCCTTCTCACCCTTGGGTATGTGCACGAACAGATACTCGTCGAGCAGCTTGTTGCCAGCCTCAATGTTGGTCATGGACTCGTAGACGTACGGCATCGCGTGACGGAAGTGCTTGCCAAGATACGCAAGCGCCTCGTCGCGCGAGTAGAGCGCAAACTTCTTGGCCTCGCGCAGAATCAGCTCCACACGAGCCGAGAGGTACGTGTTGTCGTGGTCGCCGCGCAGCACGCGCTCGTAGATCTCGCGGTCCGAGAGCGGGTACAGCGCCTTGAGCAGCAGTCCGACGGGGATCATGAACTCCTGCTTGCGCACGCCAAAGCGCACCGTGGCATTACCATCCTCCAGGTAATGGACCGTGACGGTCACTGCCGACTGGTCGCGACGCACACACTTCATGAAGACCGCGAGCTCCGTGTAAAGGTCGCCACGATTGGCGAAGGCGCCACGGCGCACAGCCATGATGTGGTGGCGGCGAGGCATCTGCAGCAGACGCACACAGCGCTCGTTACCGTTACAGATGAAGTATCCGCCCATCTCGTTGGCTTCTTCGCGGCGCTCGACGAGCTCAGCCGGCGAGAGGCCGTGCAGGTGGCAGCGCTTGGAGCGCACCATGATGGGGATCTCGCCCACGACGCGCTGGATGCGCTCGACGTTCTGCGAGCCGGCGAACGAGCGCGCAAGCGTCACGACCAGCGGTGCCGTGTACGATACGCCGCGCTGGCGGCACTCGCTCGGCAGCAGCTTGCGCTCGCCCGTGACCGTGTTCTCGACCGTGGGGAAGCCCACCTGCGCGCTCTCGACCCAGATGAGCATGTTGTGCTGGTTGGGCAGCTCGACAGGCACGCGCGAGAGGTCAGCCACCGCCAGGTCGAGGCCCTCGGTCAGGAAGTAGTTGAACGAGTCCACGTGCGGCGACACGAGCTTCTGCAGCTTGTGGTTGGTCGCCGCCGGGATCGAGCGCGGTGCCGACGACGGGTTGGTCGCCGGCCACGTCGTGACGCCCTCGGCCTCGTCGCCCGCGCGCGCTTTCTTCTTGCTCTTCTTGTCGACGCCCATTCTTCTACTGCAAAAGGGAAAAAAGGGAAACCCGCGCTTTCTCAGGCGTGTAACCAGTCCTGCGGCGCTGCTGGCTGCCGGCCCGCGTCAAAAGAGGCCGCCGCTTGGCTTGAGCACGCGGCGTAGACGACCGGGAGGAGAGGAAGGAGCGCGCTGCCTGCCGTCCCGGGAGGCAATCGATCGATCGGCCGGCCGCTTCCACCAAAAGTGACGACGCTTCTGCGAGCGGTTTCTTTTCATAAAAACCTTTGCCAGCCACCCAACGCGAATAGCCGCCGAGACGCGCGCTCATTGGTCGAAAACCGATAATCAAGTTAGAAAAGCCTGACGGAAGCATCGGTAAAGTACCGTTTAATCTCTTAAATTTGATATGAGTGTGTTAAGGTGGTCGTTTTTACACACAGAGATTATGAACATTTCCTCTCTCGAAGCATGGTGGGCTGGCGCCTTGCCTGGCAGTTCGCGGACGTCTTGATGGAGACGTGCATGCCTTACTCGACGGCGATGAGGGACGACTCGAGCTGGAGGGGCTCGGCGGCGGCGGTGTCGTGGGTCGTGTCCATCACCCAGTCCATCGCCGAGAGCTCGTTGTCGACAGAGCCGTCGGGCTTGGAGCCGTCCGGAATGGGCACGCCCCAGTCGCAGTCCTGCTCGATGCCGAGGTTGTTGTGGTGCATCTTGATACGGAACCAGCCGTTCTCGCCCCAATACGTCCCCCACGAGTTGCGCCCGATCCCTGCATGTTATAGTAACGTTCTCATTAGCCACACTCGTTTCGTCAATCGCCATCGACAATCGAGAAACATTGAACGTACAGTATTCTGTGTCGGTCTCTTCGTCGTAGCCCCAGCCGGCGACCGAGATCTCGTGGTTGATCATTGGGAACATGACGTGTTCCGAGTAAATACCGCCCGTGTACGCGACGAACTTGTCCGTGGCATGCACACCGCACCCGATGGGTCCGCGTTTGTAGATCTCCGCCTTCATACGATTGGCGCCGCTGACGCTACCGTACTCCGACACGTAGTACTTGGTGAATTTCTTGATAGGCTCGCACACACCAGGCGTGAACGACGTATTGGACGGCCAGCACCTGGTCAATATCGCATCACACAGTTAGCTAGGACTCAGAGAAGGCAAATCACCGAGAAGCACGTACGTTTCACAGACAGCAAAAGCGTCGCACTTGAGGTTCTTCGCCTGGTAAGCCTGGCACGTTTGATCCGGAATACCGTGGCGGTGCGCATACTCATACACAAGACCAGGGTTACCACCGTTGCAGGATCCGCCACCGTTGCAGTTGATCAGTACTTGGGGGGCCAGCGCAATCTCGGGCCACGATGCTAAGCAAACATCACCGATTAGCCAACTTATGCACACTGACAACCAGGTACGAGGCTGTTCTTACCATTTCTCATAATGGAGATGCGGTCCGATAGCGCGCTCGTTGTCCCCTGAGCCCAGCAGCTACCACAGTACTGCGGAATGTGCTGGTTCTTGTCCCAAGTGATGAAGTTCTTTCCGTTGACATTGCGCCAATCCCACGACTTGGGCAAGTCCGCAACATCGATCATCTCGTGCGGCAACGGGGACGTGATCACCGGGCCGTTCTCGAAGTGCACCGGCTGACGGCAGCCACCTGAGGAAACGCTCTCAGCCGACTCTTCCCCGCTCACCGTCGTATCGTCCTTTTCATACTTGGGAGCAACCTCGTCCTCGGCATTGGTCTCCTCCTCAGGAGCGATTTCGAGGGAGATGTTGATGTGCTTCGGCCATCCGTTGTCCGCCGGCACTCCGAACGCGCACTCGCCCTCGATGCCAAGGTTGTTGGCTCCGCGAAGGAGGCGGATCCAGCCTTCCTCGCCCCAAAAGCTATGAACGTGACACAAATATCAGTGCACCGAGTGCGTATCTCCAGCATCCATACCACTTCAATCCATGGACTTACCTTCCCCAGCTGTTGCGCACGACCCAGTAGGGCACGCCATGCTCCTCGCCCCACCCAACAACCGAGATGGCGTGGTCTACGTCCTTCGCGCCCGTCTTGTCCTCGAAGATGCCACCCGTGTACGCTTCAAACTCCTTCGTGACCGCAACGCTGCACGCAATCGGGCCGCGCGCGTAGATCTCGGACATCATCTGCTGCTCGCCGAGCGTTGTGCCGAACTCGGACACGAAGTACGAGTCGTATGTGGGCTGCGGGAAGCATCCCTTGTCGGGCAGGCAGTTCTCGCACACGTCGATGGGGCGGCACAGATTGCCGGTGTCATGACCCGTCGCCTCGTACAGCTGGCAGCCTTCCTCAGGCACACCGTGCTGGTGAATGTAGCGGTACGCCTCGAGCTGGTCGCCGCCGTGGCAGCCCTGGTCCTTCAGGTCGCAGTTTAGGATCACCTGTGGGGACAGCACGACCTCGCGCAGCACGTCCACGCTCGACTTCCCGTCCGCGTTGCGGCTCTTGGCGATGAGGATCCGGTCCGCCAGCGCCGACGTCGCCGCTGTCGTCACGTATGTCATTCATTCATGAGATCGCTCACCAGAATCGGAAACTGTTCTCAACCGAGAGGTAGCTCACTTACCGAAAGACCAGCAAGAGCCGCAGTAGTGCGGAGCGTGCTGGTTGCGGCTGATGGTCACGAAGCGCGTGCCGTTCACATTACGCCAGTCGAAGTTCTTGGGCAGCGCCGCCGACTCCAAGTACTCGTGCGGGCGCGGCGACGTCACCAGTTCCGACCGGTCATCGCTGCGCACGTAGCAGCCGCCGCTGGCCTCCGCCGTCACGCCCAGCGCCGCCGCAATCGCCGCCACCGCGCCCCACCTCACCGCATACACCCGCATCCTTCCTTCTCCGTCCGTTCTTTCTCGCCTTACTTTCTCCAAGTGTGAAAGGGGGGGGGGAAACTAGCGGAGAGACGCAATGCAAGAAGAGCAGCGATCTTCAAGATATCGGTAAAATACCGGTATCTGATTTCTCCCTGATAACTTCAAGTAGATACCGGTATCTAAATGCAGCCTTGTGATTCGTCCGATTTAAATCCTGAAATAACGCATTATGATTGGTTAAAAAGACGAACAGCTCCCTCCTCAGTTCATCACCTTTGATGCGCATCATGGCAGCAGAGAAGTCACTTTGGGCACCACTTCGGCCGGCACTTCCCTGCCTCCTTCATCTCCACCGCGACGACAGCAACCGCAAGGTGAGCGATGGCTGCCCACGTGCCGAGGGTGACGCTGCCGAGCGGCGCTAAGATGCCCGCGGTCGGTCTCGGCGTATACAAGAGTGCGCCTGGCGAGGAGTGCTACAACGCGGTGCTGGCGGCGCTGCGGCTCGGCTACCGGCACATCGACACGGCCAGGCTGTACGAGAACGAGGCGGACGTGGGGCGCGCCGTGCGCGACTCGGGCATCCCGCGCGAGGAGGTTTTCATCACGAGCAAGCTGCGCGAGTTCCATTGGGGATACGAGAAGGCGCTCGAGGGCGCGCGCAGCAGCAACGAGCTCATCGGCTGCGGGTACATCGACCTGTTCCTGCTGCACCAGCCGTTCGACCCGGAGCTGCGTGCCGGCACTTGGCGCGCGCTGGAGGACCTCCAGGCTGAGGGCATACTGCGCGACATTGGCGTGTCTAACTTTGGGGAGCCGCACCTCGCTAAGCTCGCGCAGACCTGGCGCGTCAAGCCCTCCGTGAATCAGATCGAGCTGCACCCGTGGCTCACGCGCGACCCGCTCGTCAAGTACTGTGAGGAAAACGGTATCATCCTTCAGGCGTTCTCGCCTCTGGCGCGCGCCAAGCGGCTTGACGACCCGGTGCTGAATGAGATTGCAGCCCAAGTGAGCGCCACGCCCGCCCAAGTGCTTATCGCGTGGGACCTGGCCCGAGGCTTCGTCACGCTGCCCAAGTCAGTGAAGGAGTCGAGGATGAAGGAAAATCTCGACGGTGCGAGTGTGAAGCTGACCGCCGAGCAGGTCAAGCGACTCGACGCGCTCAACGAGAACTTTTTCTCTGGCACGGACCACGTGAGCAACTCGGCCGTTTAGCCGGAGTGTTGTGCCACTAGAAGACAAGCACAGGAGGCTCAAGAACAAGGACAGCGTCGCTCTAATAAAGCAATGGGTTCTCCTTACATGAGCCTTGTGTTCGTCCCATCAACTATCGTGGCCGCTATCGCCGATCACTCATAAAGCTGACGAGAGGAACACACATACACTTACAACGACTTCCTGAACGAACTAAAGATGGTCTTCACTGGAGGTGAGCAGCGAATGCGGGAGGTGTCCAGTCTCGTTCACGGCCACGACCTTGAGCGGGCGATTCTCGCACACGTCGATGCGGGTGACAGAGCAATGGTTGATCTCGAAGTGGCCCCACGTGCCAACAGGATCGACGCCCAGTGCGCGACAGAGAAAGAACCGGATTAAGTTGGCGTGGCACACGATCACTCGGTACGACTCCTCGTCATCGCAGGTGTCACCAGATGTAGCATCCGGCGCGATAAGGAGATCAAACGCTTTCTCCATCCTTGCAACGTCTTGCCGATGGAATGCGGCCGAGCTTGAGGCGGCCGCTGCGGTTGCGGCTGCCGCCGCCGCAGAACTAGCGCTAGACGCAGGCGTCACTGGGTGAGGAGTCGAGTACGGCTGGCCTGGCCAGCCCTCGCGTAGCATCGGCGTCGATCGCATCGAGCAGCACCCCAAATCGCCGCTAATGATTGTCGCGGTCTCAACGGCGCGCTTCATATCGCTGTGGTATATGGAAATGTCGTCGCGGGACCGCGCGCGGTTGTACAGCAGCTCGAGGTACTTCCCAGTTAGCGCCGCTTGCTGCCGCCCAATTTGGGACAGCACTTGCTCGGAATCGGGGACATGCGGGGCGTGCGCGTTGATGTAGTGGCCGTGGCGCACGAGCATAAAGTGTTTGACACGCGGCGGCGACGAGTAGACAAAACTATCGACGGTCGAGCTCAACACGTCACACGGAACCGCCAGATCACCGGCAATCGCAGGCGGTTGAGGAGTCGTCGCGGCTGCTGCGACGGTGGTGAGACTATCTACGCTTGTGCTGCGGGTGAGGCCGTACCCGCGGATGCCGTTAACCCATTTCTTGTACTCGTCTACCGTCGCCGCCTGGAAAATGTACGACCTCGGACCTTGCGGCGACACTTGTGTGGCATCTGAAACCGGCAGACATCGTAACTGGAACTTGAGCTCGTGACGCCACGGTCCGTAGACGAGCTCCATACGGTCGACTTGTACTTCAATCTGCCGGTTCTCACCTGACGCCGACTGTAGCACCAATCCTTCGCTTTTGAGTGCTAGTTCACAATCAACCTGATCGGCGAGCACCACACAACGAGATCAGAACTACAGTCGCCTCGCATCCGCGGGGTTCGTTGAGACCTACCGATCCCACCGCGCGCGTCGTCACGGCTCCGCTCTCTTCCAGCTCCTCCTCGATCGATAATGCGCCCTCTACCTTGACCAGTTCACTCGTTTTCCGCTTCAGCATGCTAGCCGACACCTCGAGCTGCCTGCTGTTGCTGCGTTTCCTGTCGCCAGACGGCTGAGTCGCCGTTCCCGCTGGCGACGGATCCGGCGACGTCGCGCGAACTTCTATAGTCTCCTTGTCGTTGACGCCGTCGGCGCTGATGCGGTACTTGTAAGCATACTCATCGTCGAGCGCGAACCGCAGCTTGCGCTTCGGGGAGCCCCGCGAAGCCTGCTTCAGCGTGAGCCCTTGTAGCCGACTGCTGGTCGAGAGTAGAGCGACACAATCCATAACACAAATACGCTCAGATGAACCCGCACAGACTCAGCAGCGTGATAGCATGCACGGCCAGCCACGTACGCGACTTCGGTCTTGACGGAGCAGGGCGTGTCCTTGTCCGCGGCGCGCGGGGACGGCGGCGACGCTTGGACCTGTTGCATCGGCAGCGGCATCCACGCAGGAGCCAGTTGTTCCTCGCTCCTCGCTTCTCGTAGGCGATGCAGAGCGAATGCTGATATGTAGCCCCACCTACGGGTCACAGTAACATCCACAGTGTAAGCAACAGGGGGCGACATGCTCCACGTGTGTGCGTTTTCGCGCCCGTCCATGGCCGAGAAGCAGTCGGAATCGGCAGTCCCACCCCGCGCGGATGAGCGACGGCAGGGGATGGCGACGGCGGAACAAGCCTCCAGCGGACCGACAATTCGCTAGCCGCTACGTACCGCGTGTCAGGGCGGCGATGGAGCGTGCTCGGGTGGTGAAGCGGACGCGGAGAGCGCGGGGGGAAGGGATTAACACCCGCCGCGCCGATACACTGGCGGAAAAGCTGTAAATGCGCTCCTCGTTATCGTTCAACGTTCGGGGTACACGTCGCAGCGCGGTCCTACTCACGCTGGATGTCAAAACCTCGCGCAGTAACCCATAGTAAACGCAAGTGATCATAGCGACGGCTTCAAGGGATTACGATTCCGAAAGGGTAACCCCGGCGATGTGCGCTGGTTGATTGCCAAAACGCGGCGAGAGAAAGCGCGTCGAGATCCGGAGTGCGTTTTGGCCCACAAATCGGCCAGATTCGATAACGTACCCGTACAGTCTGTTTCGCCATTAAGCACGGGGTAAAAATAAATATTTCCATCAAATTGTTTTCTTTCTCATCACTTAATGTTGGTATTTGTATGTAGTGATCGGCAAGTATACTAATAACATATTTCTGAAGTGTGCTTAATGGCGAAACAGACTGTATGAGTACGGGGTAACCTGTGCTTCCCAACACGATACTGTAGGTTACAATGTAACTCAGTCTAAGATGGACAGCATTCATCGATGCACGCTATTAGGGTTGAGCACATACGTAAATAGGGGTTCAACTTTTTGCAAAGCACCGGTTTCCGAAGTGAGTAACCTCCTTTTAGTGATTAGCTGACCACAATTCCTACAGTTTGCTAACGGTATCCAGCCGTGATGTACGGCGAAAAGACGCTTTTGGTGCAGTGGTTGAAGAACCTCTGGGTTCTTCAACTGGATGCTGGTCACCGCGCTGCTGGCGAAAAATTGTAATCTCCGCTCACCCGGAGCGATTCGCAGCGTACAGCATCGAGTGGCGGCGCGCACGCAGCCCACGCCTCTTCCTGAACCGTACCGTGTACTGCTACATCCTTTGCAGCACACGCGGTGCGCCAGTACTGTACCGTGCCGGAGGGGCATCAAGTCAGCGTCCTGCTTCGGTCCAGCGAGTGGCTCCAGTTTGACGGCTCCAGTCCGACCACGTTGCTGCTCACTGCCAATTAATCCAGTGTGTTTTTATCGCGTAACCCCATGTGATGAGCTAAAGTCTGGTGTGTTTTACTCCACTTGCCCAAAAAACCCATGTAAACGAACCTTTTGCCGTGGGCGCGGGGCAGAAAAGGCGGCCGTGTGGGCGGAAAAAAGAGCAAGAAGGAGCCCGCGCGGAAGAAGAGGGACACTCGCGCCCGCCGGGGCAAAATGGCTCACCCGCGGTCTATTTGCCTCTCTCTCTTGTTCGCTGATTCGGCGACCGCATCATTTCTTCGTTCACGGTACTCAGCACTTCCCCCACAGCGAAGGACAGGCACACGCGAAAAAGATCCGACAAGAAAGGACCGGCGCCGGCGAAGGGCCAGCAAAGGACGGGAAGGGAAGCGAGGGGGAGGAATCGCTGGACGTCGAGCGTGCGCACAAGCCAAAGAAGCAGGTAGGACGCAAGCGGATCGACTGCCGCCGCGACTATTCTAGCCATGGCCGTGCATGTGGACGAGGGCGCGAAGGAGCCGCAGGTGCAGCGCGCGGGCAGCGTAGACGCGGGCGACGACGGCAGCGCCTTCATCGGGTACAATGAGTGGGCGGCCGAGTCGCTCAAGGTGCAGATCGCGACGGACTTTGTCTACGAGCTGGACGGCGGCGAGGACGAGCGCGGCGTGTTCGTGGCCGAGGACATTGCGCCACACACGCAGGTGTTCAGCGTGCCGCTCGAGTCGGTGCTGACGACGCGCTCGCTGCGCGACAGCGCGGCGCTGCGTGCGATACCGTTCTTCCAGCAGAGCGCACCCGAGCGGGAGGACGAGCAGCTGGCGCTTGCGTTGCTGTACGAGAAGTTCATTGCGCGCACCGCGTCCAAGTGGGCCAAGCACATCGAGCTGCTGCCGCGCACGTACCACAACGTGCTCTTCTTCAGGGAGCGCGAGCGCGCGCTGCTCGAGGGCAGCAACCTGTTCTTCATCGCGCAGCAGATGGAGCAGAAGGTCGAGAGCGACTACGCGCGGTTGCGCGAGTCGGTGCTCATGGAGCTGTTCGAGAACTTGCCTGAGGGCGTCAGCTTCGACCTGTTCGACGAGTATTTCTCGCTTGACAACTACAAGTGGGCGCTGTCCACGATCTGGAGCCGCTTCGTGTCGTTGCGCGACGTGCCTGACGACGAGCACAAGACGAAGACGCTCAAGGCCATGGTCCCGGTCTTCGACATGCTCAACCACGACCCGGATGCCGAGATGTCTCACTTCTACGACGCCGAGGCGCGCGCGTTCAAGCTCGTGAGCCACCAGCACTGGAACGCCGGATCGCAACTGTTCATCAACTACGGTGCGCTGTCCAACCATAAGCTGTTGACGCTCTACGGGTTCGTACTGCCCAACAACCCGTTCGACGCCATTGACGTCTGGATGCCCATGGATGATGCCACGACGGCGTTGTTCGACGCCAAGGCCGCGCTGCTGCGCGAGAACGGGCTCGACCACGAGTCCAACTCGTTTGAGCTCACGGCGGACGAGATTAACGAGCTACTGCTAGTCTCCGTGCGGATACAGGAGATCGAGTGCGCGAGCGTGGACGAGTTTGAGCAGCTGGCCAAGCGCGCTCTCGACGGTGAAGTTGTGAGCGTGGAGAACGAGCAGGCCACACTCACCCGACTCATCTACACGCTCGAGAAAATGCTAGAGCAGTTCCCAGGCTCGATCGAGGATGACGACGCGCTGCTCAAGAGCTGGAAGCAGCGTGAGGAATCGGGTGAGCTCGACGACAGCGACCAGGCGCGGCATGAACGCATGGCCGTTGCGGTGCGTCGGTCGGACAAGTACATTCTCTCCGAGAACTGCCGCATGCTCAAGTGGAAGCTGCTCGACATCCTCCCGAAGCAGTGAGTCCGATCGCATAGGAGCTGACACAGATAGTAGCGGTGGCACTTGCTCCTGCTTGTCGCCACCGCGTCGTTCGCAGGAAGAGTGTGTGCTCCGCTTCAGCCGCGCTGCATGCACCAACACTATAAACAAATGTATGGATGTCGCCGAGTTGTCTGCCACGAACGAGCTGTGCTATTGCTGTCTATCAAGATCCCTCGTTGTTCACCTGGGCTTCCCATCACAACCTACGAGTCGCCTCAATCTATGGCGCTAGTGTGACGACTCAAAGCGAGGGGGTCTTGTAGATCTTGGCGTACTTGCTGCGCGCGCCGATGACCAGAATCTCGCTGCCGTCGGGCGAGAAGGACGCGCGCTTGACGGGCTCCTCCAGCGCGTTCTCGATGACAAAGAATTCCTTGTTGTCAGCCACCGAGACGAACACCACGTCCTTGTCGCGCACCATCGCCAGCACCTGCAAAACGTCCGTGTCAGTTTTCGTGCCTTGTTGTATCGATTTGGGTCACTAAAGCTATCATCATGTGGCTGCTGACAACTTGTTGTCTGCCAATTACCTTGCTGTTGGGCGCGTAATCGACACTCTGGAACGCCCGCTGCTCGCTCGCCGAGAAGCTCGACACGACCTTCGGATCTTCTTGGAGAGTGTAGCGGACTGCAACGGCATTAGGATGAGTCTTTACAATGACAGACCGCTCTCCAATTCGTTTGGTCCCGAACGTACCATTGATGTCCCACAAACGGACCGACGCGTCCTTGGAGATCGTCGCGATGCGGTCCACCAGCTTGGACTCGGAGCCATTGAACGCCAAGTCCACCACGCCCGTCTAAACACGATCAAAACGCGAGTGAGTCTCTCATTGTCAACGTACCCAGAAGCTTCTGCTCTCAAGCCACGTACGCGATGTCCGTGGAGCGTCATGATCTTGTTGACTTTCTTGAACGTGCCATTCTTCTCGCGCGAGATCTCAAAGATCTTGACCTCGGGCGTGTACGCGGCCACGGCGATGTACCGGTTGTCCTTGGACGCCACGCAGTGGTAGTTGGTCACCTGGTTCGTGTTGACGACTTGCAGCAGCTCGCCGCGCAGGTTCCAGAACTTGACGTCCGTATCCGCCTCGCCCGCGCACGTCACGATCGTCGCCCACTGTAATAGCAATGAGTTTGCATCCATGAACACCACATCTTTCACAGCAGCAGCATTGGAATGGCGACGCACCTCGCCAATGTCGTTCATGATGACCGAATGTACGTCGGCCTTGTGCGCGACCGGGAACTCCGCGACTAGCTCGGGCTTCACCTTCAGCTTCTCTGTGCGGCAGAAGGCCACGAACGAATCATGAAGCAGCGCAGTTAGTCACGCATTTGCAGCGTGCGTCTTATAGCACGGATGGCTTGGACGTACGATACAGCTTGACCATGCCGCCCTCCGTCGCCACGACCTGTTGCATCATGACCAGATCCAGCGTCAGACATGTCATGGTCGCCTCCCTGCTCGAGCGAATGACTTACCAGCGTGCGCCCGTCCGAGCTGAAGGTCACGGCAGTCACGTGGTCGTACTCGATGTTGATCTGGTGCGTACGCGCGTTCTTATCGCCCAGTGACTCGCGCAGGTGCAAGCGGATGGTACGGTCCGTGCTGGCGGTGGCGATGAAGCGGCCGTTGGGGCTGTACGCGGCCGCCGTGAGCGCGAACTTGTGGCCCTTGAGCGCGTGCAGGAAGCTCGGGTGCTCCTTGCTCGGGTCGTCGGCCTCCTGCTGCTGCTTCTTCTTCTTGAGCTCGGCCGTGATGTCCAGTTTCTTGGGCTTGCTCTTGCTCTTCTTGGCCGCGAGCTGATCGCGCGCCAGCGCCTCCTTCTTCGCCTGCAGCTTCGCAGCTTCCGCCTTCTTGCGCGCCGCCTCCGCTTGCTGCCAGTACACGTACAGCGCGCCCGCCAGGCCCAGCGCCAGCGCCAGCAGCCACGTCAAGCCCTCCATTTTTGCCGTTTAGCTGCGCGTTGACCCCGAGAAACTGTGACGGAAGATACGCACGCAACACCAACCAAGATACCGGTACGATACCGGTTTCAAATTGTCGTGAATAAGAGCACGAAACATAGCTTGTTCATCGGTGTGCTCTTGTATTGAACTCGACTTCAGTGCGGCCCTCGCCTTCGCCTTCCTCAACGCGAGCATGTTGAACAACGTACACAGTACATGTTGTCGATAGTGTTACACGGTGAGTATGGTTTGCACTTGGCGCTTGCTGGGGAACCCGTTCACGTCAACAGAAACTCGAAGCAGGGGAGGGCTCCTCCCTGCTCGCCAAGTGTCAAACCAGGGACCTCTAGAAACCTCTATCATCACTTACCCCTTTTAAGCAATACTTCTTCAATGACGTTTTACACGTTCCGTTAACTTCATAAACCGATATTGAACGTGATTTTAGTAGCTGAGACCGCGTCGAGTGCGTTGATGCTGGCGCGTGTCAGTTCAAGAACAGGACGAGCAGGCGATTCCCGCGTTGCTCGCGGCTTCCTTCTCGTGCCAGTTTGGGAATTGCGCCGTGCGTCCGATCCAAGTCAAGGGACCTCTTCTCCTACCAGCAGCAGCAGTACCGATGGAGCTGAACCAGGTCGTGGGCATCATCACGGGCGGCGCCGCGGGCTTCGGGCGCGCGTTCGCGGAGAAGATCCTGTCGAACGGCGGCAAGGTGATGATCACGGACGTGAACGTGCACGAGCTGCAGCTAACGGGCAAGGCGCTGGAGGCCAAGTACGGCAACAAAAACGTGTGCTGGATGCGCCAGGACGTGACGGAGCGCGAGAGCTTCCCGCGCGTGTTCGACTACGCGACCAAATTTTTCGGCGTGCCCGTCAACCTGCTGGTCAACAACGCCGGCATCGCCGGCGACCTGTCCTTTTACGACGGGCTCTCGACCAACTGGGAGAAGGTCGTGGACATCGACCTGACGGCGCTCATCCGCGGCACGCAGTACGCCATCGATCAGTTCCGGAAGACGCTCAACGGCCGCGAGGGCGTGATCGTCAATATTGCCAGCATGGCCGGCCTGAACTCGACGCCCTTCTCCCCCGAGTACGCGGCCGCCAAGTCGGGCGTCGTGGGCTTCACGCGCTCGCTGCTCGAGCTCAAGCAACGCTACAACATCCGCTCGTTCGCCATGTGCCCGGGCTTCGCCAACACCAACATGGGCCGCGACGCCGTGGACCAGATCCCACAGTATACGGACGCCATGGGCGGCCTCATGCCCATCGAGACGGTCACCGAGGCCTTCACCGAGGGCCTCCGCGAGCCCGACAACTGTGGCCGCGTGCAGCGCATCATGAAGACCAAGCGCGCCTACTACCGCTTCCCCGGCGACAAGCTGCTCTTCCCCAACTCCAAGCTCTAAACCTCCGGAGGCGAGGCCAACCGACCCACCACCGAGGCCAAGACGCTGCTCCCATGTCGGTGAGAGAATGCGAAGCGCACCAAATGCATGGAATCGCTTGTTAACGCGTACAAATACATGGTACAAGTGCTCGTCGACCACCCATCCGAGGGCAGCATCGAACGATGAGGAGGTCCATACCTTACACTTATAATGCATGTAATGTATAAATTTGTGTACATTATAATTTTTACTGTTTCTTTTACCTTTATAATCATATGTTATGTATAAAATGGTAGGTCAGGTTAAAATTGTGCTGGTGGCCGCTTGAAGTCGTTGTGTTTGACGTCATCGCTTCCTGGTTACACTGCACGTTTGTATAGTGGACGCACTTCTTCACATGTAAAACACCGTACACGCAGCTCGGCGACCACTTCTTCATTCGCTGGGCTTCCCGCATCGCTGAGATCCGCGAGCGACCACTGTTCACTATCTAACCAACCGAAGATGGAACTGAGCGAGGTCGTGGGCATCGTGACGGGCGGCGCCGCGGGCTTTGGACGCGCGTTCGCGGACAAGATCCTGGCGGCGGGCGGGCGCGTGCTCATCACGGACGTGGACGCGCGGACGCTCGAAAAGACGGCGGCGGAGCTCGCGCGCGCACACAACGCGAGCTCGCGCATCTGCTTTACGCGCCAGGATGTGACGGACCCCGACAGCTTCGCGCGCGTGTTCGCGTTCGCGACCAAGTTTTTCGGCGTGCCCGTCAATGTGTTGGTCAACAACGCGGGCATCGGCGGCGACGCGAGTTTCTACAACGATGACCTGTCGCCAAGCTGGGAGAAGGTCGTGGACATTGACCTGACGGCCGTCGTGCGTGGCACGCAGTACGCGCTGTACTACATGAAGAAGTCGCTGAACGGCCGCGAGGGCGTGATCGTGAACCTCGCGAGCCTCGCGGGGCTCAACCCGACGCCCTTCTCGCCCGAGTACGGCGCCGCCAAGGCCGGCGTCGTGGGGCTCACGCGCTCGTTGCTCGAAACCAAGAAGACACACAACGTGCGCGCCTTCGCGCTCTGCCCGGCCTTCGCCGACACGGCCATGGGCCGCATCGCCGCCGAGGGCATCCCGGACTACATTGAGCAGACGGGTGGGCTCATGCCCGTCGAGTGCGTCACGGACGCCTTCGAGGCCGCGCTGCGCGAGCCCGACAACTGTGGCCGCATCCTGCGCGTGCTCAAGACCAAGACGAACTACTACCGCTTCCCGGGCGACAAGCTGCTCTTCCCCAACTCCAAGCTCTAGGCACTGACTGAAATTGAGTGACTGCTGTCTGCATGTCGGTGTGGTCTAGTGACGCTCGGAGCTGATAACCCAATGCGCTTCCGTCCACATCGTCGTCTCCTTTGAGTTCATGCTGATCCGGTCCGTGTTATAGATATATAAAAGCAAACCACCTCTGTTCATGTTTACCACCGCCTTCGTTCCGTGTGTCCGAGAGAGCGGCCATCCTCACACGCGTCTCCGCCGCCTGCGCTGCTCTGCCCTCCCTCTCTATTAGAAATCTGCGAACGGGTCGCGGCCGTTGTAGACGGGCACGATGGCGTCCTCCATCGAGTCCGGGTACGGGTCGAAGTTGCTCGTGTCGTTGGCCGTGCCAACGCGCGGGATGATAGGCGCCGCGCCCTTGCGCGCAAGCAGGTCCTCCCAGCTCACGCCGGCGAAGAATTTGTGCTTCTTGATGTCCTCGACGCCGTTCTTGAGGCAGCCGTAGCGCTTCGTCAGGTCCGCCGTGAGCAGCCGCTTGATCAGGCCCTTGGCGTTGCGGTCGAAGAAACGCGGGAAGTTGAGCTTGCCCGACAGGATCTGCTGGTAGATGCCCATCGGATCGTCGTCGCAGAACGGTGGCTGGCCCGCCAGCATCTCGTACACCAGGATGCCGAGCGTCCACCAGTCAACGCCCTTGCCGTGGCCCTTGTTGAGCAGCACCTCGGGCGCAATGTACTCTGGGGTGCCGCACAGCGTGTACGTCTTAAAGGCCACGCGCTTGGCGAAGCCAAAGTCCGTGATCTTGATGTACCCCTCCGAGTCAAGCAGCAGGTTCTCGGGCTTGAGGTCCCGGTAGATAAAGTCCTGCGCGTGCAGGTACTCAAAGATGGATACCACTTGTGCCGCGTAGAACTTGGCCGCGTTGTTGTCGAACCGCCCAGCGCGGCGTAGGTGCGTGAAGAACTCGCCGCCGATCACGTACTCGAGCACCATGTACAGGTACTTGGTGTCCTGGTACGTGCCCGCTAGGTTCACGATGAATGGGTGGTCCAAGCACAGTAGGATTGACTTCTCCGACAGCATGTGCTCCACCTACACGGCCATGAGGAACAGGTGAGTGCTTGACGTCGGAGCAAAGTGGCACGGGGGGCGTGGTACCTGCTGGAGGCGGATGATTTCGGCTTTCTTGAGGATCTTGATCGCCCAGTAGGTGTTGGTTGCCTGGTCCACGATGGATTAAGGTTGTTAGCATCGTCAAACCACCACCATGACTTCCACGATACGAGCGCAACGCTCACCTTGTGCGTGGAGAAGCGCACGCGGCCGAATGATCCGGTGCCGAGCGTCACGCCCATGTCAAACTGCGAGCCGTCGAGCGGCGCCGTGAACTTGTTGCCGGCGCGCACCGGCGCGGCTCCTGCTGCCGGAGCACCAGCCGCTGGAGTCGCCATCTCGATCGCGTCTGCCTGGTGCTACTATAAAAACTACGCCTCGCTGCGACTGCTGCTGCTGTGTCGACTCACTCGTCGCCACGCTGCGTCCTCTGTCCACCGGCGAGAGAAGCTCTTGCGCTCACGTGGTGGACGACACTCGCCCGCGGTCGCTGCTAACGCTGGAAGTGGTCTGTCCCTCGGCCGCGCGCGGTCTCGACTGCGGTCGCGCGCTGCTGCAGGCGTCTGTTACCGATAAAAGCTCGAGTAGCGAGCCGAGTCGTCGTCGTCTGCGGGCGCCGGCCGTCGGCTGCGCGCAGTCGTTACGCCCTCCCCTCGGCCGCGCCTCGCACTGCAGCACTGTACTACTCGCTGCCGCCGGTCCAAAAATAACGAGCCTAGATCGCGCGCGAGCGATCGTCGCAGGGGTCCCTGGGCGCTGCGCGGAAGCCTCAACAGCTCGCGCGCCTCGTGCTATTTATACGCCGGGGTTTCGCCGGTTGCGGGGGCGCTGATGCCCGCTCGCTCTATACTTGGGCGGCGGGGCCAGCGCGGGTCGCGTGAGGACAGGCAGGTTGGGAATAGAAGGAAGCGGCCGGCCAGAGCGCACGCGTGCGAGTGGGCAGACCTGCCGCGCTATTCGCAGCAGGCAGAAACGTGGAAGATCGGGCCAGCAAGGCGCGGCGGCGCCGAAAATAATGCGCCGGGGGGGTCACCCTTGTCGTACTGTTCGGGACGCGCGACCGATGCGTTCTTTCCTTGCTTTTGCGCCGCTTTCTACTGCCTGTGCGGTGCATGCACGCGCGCCCTCGAGCACCCGCGTACAGGCGTGCCCCGCCCCATGCTACTCATGCCCTCATTCCTTCTTTATTTTCTCCAGGCATCTACAAAACATCAGGCTTCTTCAGCAGCGCCCGTCATATCCGATTGCAGCATAGCTCTTCGAGGTGGCGACGCTTCGCGGAAAGATTGGAGGAGGGTACGGTGTACCCAGATTACTGTGTACCCATTCTGTATTGTACTCCCTCCGAATTCGAATGATTGAAACACTTGTATATGAGGGGCGGGTTTTTGACTAAAATAAAGATTTTTCGTTTCTGATTAGCTAGCCGGGTTCAGTAGGGCTTGCTCTTTATTTTGGTTCCGCATTTTCTGGGTGTTGCTGCCAACCAACGAAATAAATGGCCACGAAGCGAGGGCGATCAGCGTGCGCCGCTCAATCTTGACCCACCACGCTCTCATTTTGGCTTCTCCAACCCGCCGCAGTATGGACGGCAACCTCACCGACCAGCAGCGCCAAGCCTTGCTCCAGTTCTTGCTCGATGCGAGCCGCGACGGGGTACTGCCTCGCGGAACGACGCCAGCAGCCATGAGTGCCTCTCACTGCAGCCGCACGACCGTGTGGTGCCTCTGGGACCTGTACAAGCGCAGTCGAGTGTCCAAGACGACGGCAGTGGAGGTCAGCAGCCGCATCAAGTCGAACTTCGGTCGCAAGGGGTACAATAAGACCGACCTTCTGGCCAAGATCGCTGCCATGTAATGGGCCCTAATGTCTATTACATGGCGCAATTCAATTACGGGTTAGTGTGCACCACACTAATCCTCATGGATCGACGGGTGTCGTAAACATGATGTCTGATTCATGTTTACACACCAACACTCACGGTAGTGATCAATGATTACGACCGCATGGAATGTTCTCAAACATTCTCGAGTGTTCTCTGCATGCACATGTGTCTTTGTGCACGATGATGGTTCCTGTTGGGAAACTATCTGGTGATGAGGCCGACGTGTCATTGTGGGTACATGTTGTTGATATCAGCCAATCACAACATGTCACGTGACGGGGAGGTTCTTCGAAGAAGAACCTCACATTGTAGTTCAAGTTGGAGAATGTTCTCCTGGTTCAAGCCTCAAGCTCAACCTGATTCAACCCAAAGTTTTATATTGCATGTGTAGGTTGACTGCATTTAACTCCATAGGACCCTAGTGGTTTTATATTTGTAGGATTCAGGAACCATAAGCTCATTTCAATTCAGTTACAAATTTTCCGCGCTCTTCTCAAGTCTCCGTTTCCTCCTTCCCTCCAAGTTGGGAAGTCAAGCTTCCTCTCTGCACAAGCGTGCGTGCTGTGTTTTGGGGACTGTCGTGGACAGCGCCCCATTACAGGTCGCTCTAAACATATACCCAGATCGTTAGAATAACAGCACCCAGCGACTCCTTAGGATCCATACAGTACCGTACCGGGGCCGACGAATTGGAGAACAAAAGCGACTCAGCGCGACGTGTTCCGTGTAGTCAGGCGAGGCTTGAGTCGATTGTTGCTGCGCTTGATCTCGTTGTTCTTCATCATGCGGCCGACGGTTGTTTTCGGGACGCCGATGCTCTCCGCGGTGGATCGAATGGTCTGCCGCTCACGTACTTGTACGCTCTCCATCGCTTTTTCTATCGACTCTATCGAGTGCTTCCTCTTTTGCCCTACCTTTCCTTTTTTCTTCCTTTCCAAGTCTGAGCAATTGTTCCAAATCCTACTTACAGTATTGCGGTGGAGATCGAAGTGCGCCTCGGCTTGTGCGGTGCTGCCGCGAGCCAGCTTCCCCTTTGTAGCGCGCTCATAGAGGAAGCTGATGATTTGCTCCCGCTCCTCTCGCGTCGTGTCAGGCACGCCCATGCTTTTTTGTCTTTTCGCACGCGGTGCTGGCCCCTGGGGTTCTTTCCAAAGTTGTGGCGCCTCCTACCCAACTGTGCAACACTCGCTCATTGGCTGTTTCTAAAGTATTTATAGCAAATGATATGTTAGCATCAGGTTCATTTTAGCCAATAATTGTAATGCACTTATTTTTTTAGGACAGTCAAAAGCAAGTTTGCACTCATAAAAGAGGGACGGAGGAAGTAAACCATGTTTCAATCATTTCGATTCGGAGGGAGTAACCACTAACCCAGCTGTGATTGGCATAAGTCAAATACATATCGACTAATCAGAACGCAGTAAATGGTACAGTTTCAGCCAATGGTTGGTCGCGTTTCTGGTCGCCACCTCCCCCCTTGCCTATGCGACGCCTCCCCCATCGAAAACCGGCCGTCATCATTGGGGGGAGAAAGTGTCCTGGGCTGGTGCAGTTTTGGGCGACGAAGGAGGAGGAAGCAGGCCGCTTCCCGCGCGACCGACGGCTGTAGACGAAGCGCGAGACATGGCGCGGGGCGTGGGGCGCGTCCGCGGACTCGCGGCGCTGTTTTTCGCGCTCATGGCGTGCGTTTTAGGCGCGGCACCCGGGTTTGCAGAAGAAGCAGCCGCCGATGCCAACAACGGCGAGGGCGGGATGGCAGCGCTCGCGCGGCAGATCAAGGACGAGGAGGGCGCGTTCGCGACCATCTTGTACGACTACGGCGAGGAGAGCGAGGCGCTGCTGCTGGCCACGCGCGTGCTCATGCGCTCGATCCGCGACTCGCGCACGCGCTTTCGGCGCATCGTGATCGCGCCGCAGGACGGGCTGGACCCGCGCAGCGAGGCGCAGCTGCTGCAGGACGACCCGCAGATTGAGATTGTGCGCGCCAAGATCCCCAACGTGTTCCGCCACTCGAGCCTGACGGACCACCGCACGCAACTGCTGCACATGCGCAACAAGCTCGTCATCTGGGACGACCCGACTCTTGCGGCGCTCAAGCGCGTCGTGTACCTGGACGCCGAGAACCTCGTGCTGCGCAACCTGGACGAGATCTTTGCGTGCCGCCAGTTCTGCGCCGTCGACAACGGCCAGTCGGTCGTGTACGCCAACAGCCTGCTCGTCATCTCGCCCGACTCGCTCGCCGCGCGCAGCTTGTACTCGGACGCGATCGATACGTTCATGATCACGGGTCGCGAGTACAACTACGTGGGCATCACGCAGGGCTTCCTGCCCGGGCTGTTCGAGGCGTTCGAGGAGAGCCCGCTGTTTTTCTTTGACAACGACGACGACGTGGACGAGGGCAACAAGGACGCGGTGGTCCACCGCCTGCCCTTCTACTACAGCATCAACCACATGGTCTTCTACGAGCGCATGAACTGGGATTTGTACCGCTGCAAGGACAAGAACGCATCATCGGACGCAATCCCCGGCCCGCTGCTCAGCTACAAGTACAGCGGCGCGACCGTCAAGCCGTGGTTCTGGCTGCCCTACGTCTACTTCCAGGTCTTTTGGCACTGGCAGCGCGTGCGCGAGACGCTGATGGAGGACCACGTCGGATTCTTCGTCAGCAAGTTCATCAGCCTCACGGTCATCTTCGCGTTCGCCTGGTCGGCCTACACCATCCTGTGTCTCAAGCTGCACACGGAGCCGTCGGGCCGCCCTCGTCGACTCTCCAGCTGGGGTCTCCCGCAGCCGGGTAACGCTCAGCCGCTGTCGATGGACGTGTTCAACTCGCGCGTCGTGCGCCGCGCGTGCCAGATTTCGTGCAGTGTGCTATACGCTGTGGCGTCCACTCCGCTCGTCTCGAGCATTGCGCTCGTACTGCTGTCGACATGGGTCAGCGTCTTCTCGGTCCCGGGCACCATGCACCCGAGTTATGCCGGCAAGCTGTGGCTGTACTTGAACGATTTGTTGTTCGTGACCGTGCTGCTCGTGTTCGCGCTCGCGCATACGTTCCGCACCGCCCAGTGGACAAAGGACAACGTCCCGTCCAGCGCAGTGCTGCTGCTGGACGCGTTGTGGCGATGCTTCAAGCGCCTGCCGGTGCTGGTGGGCGTGCAGATGGTGTTCCTCTACTTCATCGGACGGACCGACCTGTTCATGAACCCTGTGCTCCGCCCCGTCGTGACCTTCCTGCTCTTCGCCGTCGTGCTGCTGGTCGAGATGCGCATCCTCATGCTCGAGATGCTGCGGTTATCCAGACAATAGACACAGGAGCCGCACGAACAGCAGCGGCGACGCGGAGTTGCCGCGCTTCGGCTCTCGTTAGAAGTATTTGGGAGGGGACTAGGTCGCAGATGTGTATGACCCGACGAAATACACAACAAGACGTGGCGTTCCTTGGTTTGCTGTGCTGCTATCCTCTGGTTACTCTGCTTCTCCCGTGTCCATCGCAGCGTCCGATAACATCCATCGTCCGGAGTAACACTCGCCTCGTAGAAGACCCTCGCGTGTCCATTCCGCGGCTTGTGACGCGGTTAGACATCGTGTCCTCGCTGCGGAAGACACGCGACATCATCACCCCCTTCCTCTGCACTGGCTCAGCTGTCCATTCGCTCGGACACCCTGTCAGCACCAGCGCGATCCGTGTGGGCAAGAAGGAGAAAATCCAGCGGCAGACCACAGTTGCCAAGGTCTGAAAGCGTCGATGCGGTGCTTCACTGCCTAGTTTTCGTCGGTTCTTTCTCGCTCTCGACGAGCCAGCGATCGAGCACTCGCAGAACTTGAGTGCACTTTCGCATCCGCGTCTTTTCCTCCAAGTCGATCGAGAGAATGCAGTGGTGTTCCGCGTCGGGAGCGACGCCGTACGGGGCGTGGAGTCCACCGACGAGCGTCGCCGAGCCCGCTGCGTCGCCGTCACGTCTTGGAGCGGACCTGCCGCCGTACATCCCGAGCGAGAGAGACCTGAACGTGCTCATCAGCGCCGTGGAGAGCGTAGCGTCTTACCCCTACGACAACCGAACTCCGTACATGCTGCCGCCCCTGACGCCTAAGCAGTGTTTCGCAGCCGCGCCGAGCATACAAGCACCACCACAGAACTGGGGCGGCTCGCAATTAACTGCCGTGGGTATCTGCGATCAGGAAGAGATGCCTGCAATGCACTCGAAGGGAGTGGCTCAACACGCAGAGAACCAGTCGAGCCAGACGAATGTGACGATGGCAACGTCCCCATCCAAAAGCATGGTTGTTCCGGCTGAGGCCAAGAAGAGCACGTGGGAGCCGTCAGCCACACCGCAGTCTCGTAGAAGCCGCCGGTGCCAAGTTCCAGACTGCACCAAGGCTGCCCAGACCAAGGGACGGTGCGTCCGGCACGGCGGTGGCAAGCGCTGCTCCGTTAATGGCTGCTCCCGTGCCGCGCAGACGCACGGCACCTGCAAGTCGCACGGTGGTGGCACCCGCTGCTCCGTTCAAGGCTGTAGCAAAGCCAGCCAGGGCGGAGGCCATTGCCGCAGGCACGGCGGCGGCAAGCTATGCGAGTTCCCGGGGTGCACCAAGGGCGCCCAGTGTAAGGGCAAGTGCTGTAAGCACAAGGGCGTGCGCGTTTGCTCGGTCATTGGCTGCGCACAGCCTGTGTTCGAGAGCGGCAACCTGTGCAGCACTCATGGTGAGAAGCCGAAAGGTTTCCAGTGAGACTAAGACGTTGTGAGGCGTGACGCGGACTGCTTGATGAGCTCGTGATGTTGGAAGAGAGCAGGCATTATGTTGCAGTAGATCGAGAGAAGTGGTATGGAGATAAAATACCGACAGAGTGACTAGTAAGAGACCCAGCGATACAAGCCGCAGCAATGAGAGCTGTAAGAGTAGTAAGAGTAGCAGTAGAACGCGTGTGATGACTCACTCTTTGCAATGCATTCGCTGTTCCCTTCGAGTGAATGGCCTTGAGGGTAACACAAAGGTGCGTAGAGCGATCTCCTTCGCCTGCAGCCTCCATCTCTCAAGAGAGACGTTGGAACAGCTCACAAGTCACAGATCAACATGGATACAAACACAATTCGTTATAACGACATCTTGTTTCGGTTATTGTGTTATGATGTTTTAGGTGGTAATGTTAGTACCCGTAACGAGGTTCTGCAGAAAGCGCGACACCAAGCGCGAGACTTCCGTTCCTCCAAGCGATGTCGGCGCGGTTCAAGGCACCGCGATGGTGCGTGCGCCCCACCAGAGGCATTTACAGTTAGCTACACGTGTCCTATTCCTTGTGATCTATCTGCCGCTGACCTGTCTGTCTCGCGAATTTTTCCACAGGGCGGCGACGCCGTGGCGCGCGAACCGGTTCGCCGTGCTGCGCGTGCAAAAGGACGGCGAGACGGTGGACGAGCTGCGTGTGGGGCGGCAGGCGTGCTACCTGCTCGGCCGCAACGACGATGTGTGCGACTTTGGTATGCAGCACCCGTCCATCTCACGCCAGCACGCGGCCGTCGTGCACGACAAGCAGGGGCGGATCAACGTCATGGACCTGGGCTCGGCGCAGGGCACGTTCGTGAACGGCAAGGAGATCGAGCCGAACGAGCCGCGCGCGCTCAATGGTACGTTTCGGTCTTGGGGGGGGGGGGGGTGTTCGGGTGCCGACTTTCACGCAGGACGGCGCCTAAGCGACTGGAACTGACCAAACACTGCGCGTTCATGACCGGTATTAGATGGCGACCGCATCACGTTTGGCGCGAGCACGCGGACATACATCTTTGAGTACCGGACCAAGAAGGAGGAAGACAAACCGTCGACCGACGCGGCTGGCGAAGCAGAACTGATGGAGCAGCTGCCGATGAGCTTTGGTGGGAAGCAAGGCCGAGCGCGTGGAGCCCAGCAACAACGAGGAACGGAGGAGCCTGATGCTAAAGAGAGCGCCGCCGAAGCGCGCAAAAAGGTTTGCGCTACATGATTTGTCCAAATTTATAAGGTATAGTATGGGATGGTGCTGACCTTCGTCCTCGTGTGTTCGATCTGACAGCGCGCGGCGGAGATAGCAGCGCTGACGGCGCAAATGATGGGCGCACCAGCGCAGGTCAGCCACATGGCGTCAGACAACGATGACAAGTCCAACGACCAGCACGATAAGGACTCAAGCAAGCGCGATCACCGCCGGAATGACGACGAAGACGGCAACGAAGGCGATCAACCTGAAGACGATGACGACGACGATGACGGCGGCGTCCAGGATAACGATGTGGCCCGGCGGTACAATCTCCCGATGTCCCACGAAGTCGGACTCGTCAGCCACAGTAAAGCCGTCGGATGTATCGCCGTGGACGCGCCAGGCGCGCGCGTTGCCACCGGATCGATGGACTACCGCGTGAAGCTGTGGGACTTTGCTGGTATGGCGCGCCACGTGCGTCCGTTCCGCGAGGTCGAAGTGGACGAGGGCCATCCACTCGTTGCCGTCAGCTATAGTCCGTCTGGCGACAGGTTGCTAGCTGCGACTGGGGCGTCACATGCGAAGGTGCTGTCGCGTGAAGGCGTGGTCGAGCTCCAGTTCGCCACGGGCGACATGTACGTGGTCGACATGGCTCACACGAATGGCCACACGCACACGGTCACAGGCGGCATGTGGCACCCCCAGCGCCGAGATGAGATGATCACAAGCTCGCTGGACGGCACGGTGCGAATTTGGAATCTTCAGGGCAAGCGGTCGTTCGACAAGCTCATCAACGCGACGGTGCTCAAGTTTAAGAGCAAGAAGGGCAAGCGCGGCGCTGTCACAGCTTGTCGCTACAACTTGAACGGCTCGCTCGTCGCTGGCGGCACCATGGACGGTCAGCTGCAGCTCATTGACCCTCGACGTGCTTACGCAGGTCCGACCTTGACGATTCGTGACGCACACGCGGACGGCGGTGGTGACGTGGGCATCTCGTGCATTAAGTTCTCGCCCGACGGCAAGCTCTTTGCGTCACGCTCGTGTGCGGACGACACGATTAAAATCTGGGACGTCCGCAAACTACGCGAGTGCGTCAAAGTGTTTTCGGGCGTTGAAGGCGTGTTTGGCACCAGCAACCTGGCGTTCAACGTCGCCGGTACGAGCATCGCCGCAGGCACGTGTGTGCGCAAAGGCAAGGGTCTTTCGGGCCGCGTGCTGTTCTTGGATGTGCACACGCCCGGACTGGTCGACCCGATCGCGAGCGTGGACATGCAGGAAGATGAGAGCGCCGTGTGCGTCGAGTGGCACGCTGGCATCAACCAGGTGTTCGTGGGCAGCTCGACCGGTGCGTGCCGCGTCCTGTACGACCCGCAGCTGAGCAGCAAGGGCGTGATGCTGAGCGCGACCAAGAAGCTCAAGGTGGCGGCCGACTTTGCCGCGCGGATTGACACGGCAGGTGACGTGCACAACCCGCACGCGCTGCCCATGTACCGCGACGAAGTGTCCCGCAAGCGCAAGCTGTCAAAGATCCGCGCGGACCCGAAGCTCTCTAAGGCGCCCGAGAAGCCGCTCACTGGCCCGGGCGTGGGCGGCAAGATCAGCGGCAGCGCCACGTTCACGCAGTACTTCATGAGCAGCCACATCAAAAAGAATTCGTTCCGGGAGGAGGATCCGCGCGAGGCGATCCTCAAGTTCGCCAAGACGGCCGAGGCGGCGCCGCAGTTCGCGGGCGCGGCCTACGCTGGCTCGCAGCCTGCCGGCAAGCTCGACCCGCGGTACGGCCTGGCCACGCGCACGCTTGAGGAGGAGCAGCTCGCCCAGGAGGAGGAGGAGCGCCGTCTTCTGCAGCCGTAGGGCTGAGTGTTGCAATTGTGGGCATTGTGTGGTGGAGACGCGAGCAGGTACCAGTTGAAGCGAACAAGAAGATCGGATAGATGCTACTGGGAACGCCGACTGCACTGAACTGATCCCATACAAAGTGATAGGACACTTAAGCCCTCAATTCTATACGATCACTGTAGAAAGCCAGGGTACAACGCGTTGAAGCGGGATTGCGCATGTGACGGTCCCGACAAAACTGAATTTTCGAGGATTACGAGTCTATGATCCAAATTTCAACCAGTCATATTCTTGTCTAGACACCACTTCAGCCTTTTGATTGGATATAAATATGTCAGATCCTGGCTGCACGCCCCTTTAATCTGGAACGTTCTGTTATTTGCCGCCACAGCCGCAGCAGAAACAAGAGGGCGGCACACGTGGAGTCAACCAAGAAGGACCGACAACTCATTTCCCATACTGGAGCGTACCAGATCGTGACCGGCCACCTTTGCCGACGTCGGCGGCGCTCCCTGTACAAGTAAGACCACTCCGTGACCGCCCAGCTGACTTAACAAGCGCCAGACCGACCGCCTCAGTGACGATGGCGCGCATGCTCAAGGCGTCCAAGGAGCGTGCGGGGCGCAAGACGCGCATCGACAAGGATTCCAAGACGACGCTGCGCCAAAGCCGCGTGCTGTCCTTCCTGTATGACCTGATGTGGAGCTACCGCTACTTCCCGCAGCTGGCGCTCGCCATGCTGCTCGTGGAGGCGGTCGTGGGCTACCTCATCATCCAGTACGTGCCCTACACGGAGATCGACTGGTCGACGTACATGCAGCAGGTGTCGCTGTTCAAGGCCGGCGAGCGCGACTACGTCAAGATCCGCGGCGACACCGGCCCGCTCGTGTACCCCGCGGGCTTCCTGTACGTGTTCTCGGTGCTGCACTCGGTCACGGACGGCGGGGAGAACATCCGCCGCGCGCAGTACATCTTCTTGGGCTTTTACCTCGCGACGATCGCCACGGTGCTCGCCATCTACTACCGCGCGCGCGTCATGCCACCCTGGGCGACCGTCTTCCTGCTCGTATCGAAGCGCCTTCACTCGATCTACATGCTGCGCATGTTCAACGACGGCGTCGCCATGATGCTGCTCTTCATGGCCGTGTACCTGTTCGCGCGCCAGCGCTGGCGCTGGGGCTGCGCGCTCTTCAGCTTCGCCGTGTCCATCAAAATGAACGTGCTGCTCTTTGCGCCCGCGCTCTTCTTCCTGCTGCTGCAGTCGTGCGGCGTGCTGCGTACGGCGTGGTACCTCTTCATCTGCGCGGCCATCCAGGTTTGTACTAATCGCATCCTACTGTTGCTTCGTCTCCGCCAGGACTAACCGACTCAGTTGCGTCCGACAGATCATTCTTGGGTTCCCGTTCCTGCGTGAGAACTGGGTGAGCTACCTGTCCAAGGCCTTCGAGCTGAGCCGCGTGTTCACGTACAAGTGGACGGTGAACTGGAAGTTTCTATCCGAGGAGACGTTCGTCTCGCGCGAGCTGGCGCTGCTGCTGCTCGGCTGCCACCTGTTTTTCATGGTGCTGTTCCTAGACAAACATTTCGCCATCATTGGCACGTTCCGCGCCGTGCTGATGAAGCCGTTCGCCATCTACGAGCCGTTCCCGATCCGCAGTGAGGTGATCGTGACGTCGATGTTCGTGATCAACTTCGTCGGCATTTGCTTCTCGCGCACCATGCACTACCAGTTCTACTCGTGGTACTATCCGACGCTGCCGTACTTGCTGTGGAAGTGCAATCTCCCGTTGCTGCTGCGCGTCAAGGCGTTGCTCCTGTCCGAGTACGCGTTCAACACGTACCCGGCGACGATGCCGAGCTCGCTCGCGTTAACGCTGACGAACGTGTTCGTGCTGCTGTCGCTCTACTTCACGGAGGAGAAGAGCCAATTCGTGCCGTACCTGGACGCAGAAGCGCGGATCAACTTGATCTCGTTCGTGAACGACAAGTGCTTCGACGGCGCGCGACAGCTTGCCATGTACTACGGCAGCGTGACAGAGGATCTGGCCGAGAGGGCGAGCGTGTCGTCGATCGATGAGCGCGAGGTGGTGCTGAGCCTCCCGAAGCTCAAGTTAACGCTGGCTGTGGGCTTCGGCAGCAGCGCGCCCGTCACGAGCGAAGGGTACGGGCGCACGGTGCTGAAGGGCATGCTGACGGAGGCGTCCGAGGGTCTGGCGGCCGGCGACACGATGGGCAAGGTCATCAGCCGCGAGTACATGAAGGAGAAGGATCTCGAGCAGCTCGTCGACAGCATCGAGGAGAAGAACCGCGCCGTCAGCGAGGCCAAGACGGCCGCGTCCCTCCGCCAGCGCAACACCGCTGCCGCAAACGTCTAGCTAGTTCGGTGGGAGGCATACGGAGCCCCATATTGGTCTCCTTTCTAGTCCAATACAGTCGACTTTCATCCATGCGCAAGGTGATCAATGGCGATTATGAGGTGCAAGTGGTTAAGGTGATCAACTTGGGCTAGTTAGCGTGGACCACAGCGTTTAAAACCTCTGATAAAGTATGCAACCACCACCGACATGGTATCGTTATTACTCTTTCCTTACGTAAAATACCTCTATTATTTAATATAGCGCATGGCCAGCCAAGCCGAGCTGAATGCGGCGCATCACTTGCACAATCCTGTTCGACAAGCAAGATGACGGTGGCGCTGGCGTTCGAAAGTGACGACGGCTCGCGCGCCATCCAGACGCGCGTGCAGGTGGCCGAGGGCGACGGCGTGCGCGCCGCGGACTGCCCCGTGCGCGAGTACTACGCGGTAGAGCGCACGGTGGCGCAGCTGCGCGCCGGCGCCTTCCGCAAGATCGCGCTGCAGTTCCCCGACTCGCTGCTACCCGACGCGTCCGAGGTGCAGCAGGAGCTCAAGGTGCGGCGCGTGCACAACACAGGGGTGCTGGTGTTGCGAGCAGACGGCTGATGGTGCTCTTGGTGGTGCTGCAGGATGGCCTGGAGGGCCAGTACGACCTGGTGTTCGTGCTCGGCGATACCTCGTACGGAAGCTGCTGCGTGGACGAGGTAGCGGCGCAGCACCTGTCCGCGGACTGCGTCGTCCACTACGGACGCACATGCCTCAGGTAGGAGCTCAAAATGAATACTCCAGCTTGAGTTACCACAAGGACTAATGGTTGGCGACGGAAACCCGATAGTGCGACGACGCAGATCCCGGTCATCTACGTGTTCGGCAACGCCCCGGTGGACGTGGACGACTGCGCACAGCAGCTCGGCGCGCAGCTCTCGCGCGTCTCCGCCGACAAGACGGTCGTGCTGCTGTACGAGCCGCGGTTCCACCACGCGCGCGAAGCCATCCTGTCGGCGCTCAAGCAGCAGAACGGCGACCGGCGGCTTGTGCTCGGCGAGATGGACACGCTCTACGACCCGAAGCAGAGCCAGGAAGCTGGCGGCGAGAGCGAACAGGACGTACCAGAAGGAAGCGTCGTCCACCGCGTCGGTGGCCAGCGCGTGGTTCTCCCGAACGATGTGGAGCTGACCGACGAGAATGCTGCTTTCCTGTACGTGGGCACCGAGTCGGCGCACTTGACGAGCATCCTCCTGCGCTACAGCTCGCTCGACTGCTTCTCGTACGACCCGGAGATGATGTCGGTGCGGAAGGAGGGAGCGGTCATCAACAAGGCACTCATGAGGAGGTTCTTCTTGGTACAGCAGGCCAAGGAGGCACAGATCTTCGGCATCCTCATGGGCACGCTCGGCGTGTCCAAGTACCTGGACGTCGTCCACAGCTTGCAGAAGCTCATCAAAGCGTACGTCGATCGTCTCCCTTGTGATGCACGACGCTTCCATGGCTAACATGACCACTGCAGGAGCAGGCGCAAATCGTATCTGTTCGTCGTGGGCAAGGTGAACGTGCCCAAGCTGGCCAACTACGCCGAAATCGACGCGTTTGTGCTGGTCGCGTGCCAGCAGAACTCGCTCATGGATAGCAAGGAGTTCTACAAGCCCATCGTGACGCCGTACGAGCTCCAGCTCGCTCTGTCTGAGCGCGACGAGTGGACGGGCGAGCTCAAGACGGACTTCCACGAAGTGCTGCCGGCCATCGCACAGACCGCAATCGAGCTTGAGGTGAGCGCGGAAGGCAGTGGCGACGATGATATGAGCGACGCGCCGTTTTTCTCGCTGGTATCGGGCACGTACCAGAACAAATTCGCATCGCGGACAGTCGCTGCAAACACGAGCTTGGCGCTTGAAGATGGCGACTCGGACGCTTCCACGGCTCTGCAGGTCAAGAACGAGCACTCGGAGCTGACGATATACCGCAGCGAGGCCGCCGAGTTCCTCGCGACGCGCGAGTACCGCGGACTGGACCCGCGTCTGGGTGAGACGCCGGCGCATGCCGCTGTCATTGGCAGCACGGGCATCGCGCGCAGCTACGACCACGAGCACTGATAATGGAGCGGTCGACGGTTGGTCTTTCTCCTTCTCCTCTTGTTGTCGCTGGGGAACGGTGCTGCCCATGATAAAATAGATATGCCTGCCTGTCTACTGAAGAGCTTGCTGCTGACATCTGCTATCGCTCCGCGCTGGTGGCCGCTTCGGTAGCGAACCCGACCAGCCTGGCGCGTCTAATAATCGGAGCGGCGCTTCTTCTAAAGGGGATGAGGACGCACGCGCATTCGTCAACAGCGTTAGTCCATCAACCTCGTCTCACTCACATGGAGGCTGCCCCGAACACCAGCAACAGACACCGCACACCACAGAAGTGGTGAGGAAAGAGGGACGGCGGACACACCTGACTGACCTGGAGTTCGTCGCTCGCGAGTGGCTGCTTGCCCGTGAACTGGCGCGCGCGCGGCGACTCGAGCTCGGCGGCGGCGCTCGAAGTTGCGCCGGCGTTGCCTCCCGCCCCAGCGCGTCGCTCGGCCGCTTCCTTGCGCAGATCCTTGACCACGGCGGCCAGCGCCTCGGGGTTGACGCCCTTCTGCAGAAGCGCCATAAGGATCGCCAGCGTCTCGCGATCCAGCCCCGTGTTGAGCAGCCGCGAGAGCTCGTACACCGCTGTTGAATCAGCAGCGATTACCACGCGTAGCTTTCGCGTTAGAGAACGCCAGACACCCGGAGAAACGCGGATATGGAGCGCTACGATAAACCAGATGCTCTACCATCGATAACAAGCACGTACTCTCCATGACCTCGGCGCGGCTGGCCGTCACGCCGCCGTCGGAAGCCGCCGAGCTGCTCATGCCGCCGTCCTTTCCCGCTTTTGGAGCTGCGACTTCAGAGTCGAAGGGAAACCCTTATAACGCGACTATTTTATATATGAATTCGCATTATACGTATTTATAAAGTATACAATAAAACAGAGGTTCAACTTGATCAAGCCAATGTTGCTCTCCAGGTGCAAATAAGAAGAAAGGCCGACGGAGATACCGCCAAATAAGAAGAAAGGCATGCTGCTAGCTCATTTTCCCGCTCGTTCCGTTCACTTTGGACTTCGGCGAGCACTAGCCAAGTATGAACGGCGGCAACCTGTCGTCCTTTTCTAGAGATGACGCGGTGCCTAGGCCCGGCTGGGGCGGCAGCGGCTCGCATTCTATTCCCCAAGGTGACGTTGGGAGCGTCCTAGACAAGAGAGACGGAGGTGTGGCGGGCGGTGATGCGCGCGGCGACGACAGCGCCAATATCGTGTGGGGAGTGGCGCTGGTGGCGGCGCCAATTGTGATTGTGCTGCTGCTGTTGGGTTTTCGCGCAGCAGCGGAGGCTCGACGCGCATCAACCAGCGCTAACAAGAGGCGCGAGGGACGTCGGGAACGTTACCGAACTGTCGAGGAGCGCGAAGGCAGCTATCGCAGTACCGGATCACCCGACCCTGTATCGGTGTACGTTCACGCTCATGGCGACTGGAAGCAGTGGGCGCAGGCGACTCGAACGTCGACGCTCCGCGCGGAATACGAGACTGATTCGCGGAGCGTGTCGTTCCGAGGTGCGTTTGTGCGGCCGCCGCGCTCGTCGTCGCTCGAGGACTTCCGCCACGACACGCACCAGCCAGGCAACCCCGACGTCATCTGGAGGAACACCACCTACAGCTTCTGACTTGGAACGAATACCCCCTGCGTAGGGATTAGCAGCATCGTAAGGCGTGATGCGATCGGGTGAATCAATTCGAGACTTACGACCCGAACCTGCACATGACGAACTAACTGTTGGGGTTAAAGTGTTCGTCTTCAATTTCGCCAAATTTTTTATATTCATTTGTGAAAATATTGGCTGGAAACAAGCATTACTAGAATTTCAGAACTACCATAAAACGAAGTAAAAGCTGGGCATCAATGGGAATCAAAACCTCTCCAACAGCCATTTCTTCAGCACCCACTCCCTAGCCCTATAAAACCATCGACGTTACCGCTTCCATACTTAAACCCTCATCAACGGAGGAAGCAATCGCGACGGAAAAATACGCCCGCCTTCTACCGAAAAAAAGCGAACGTCCAACATCCAAAGAAGAAAGGTGGCAAGGAGGGAAGCGCCGCTGGAAGCAGACACGTACGAGGACGAGCAAGGGGCGACGGACGCACCAGCGAGGTCGACAGACTGACGAGACGGACGGACGAGACTGACGGACGGACAGGCGAGAGCATGTGGCGGCTGTTAGAGCAGGCGGCCAAGTCCGCGACGGCCAACGCGTCTGGGTATGTGAGCTCCGTACAGGAGAAGGCGCAGTCGCTCGTGGCGACGGTCCAGGACGAGGCCTCCACGTTCCTGCACGCCATCGGCTCGGCGCGCGTCGGACCGGTCGACGAGGTGCGTTATCTGTCGCTTAGGCAGTAGTGCTGGGAGCAGTGTGACACGGTGTCGACGCGTGTAGAAGGGAGAGGGAAGTGGTGCTGACGGCGTTGGTGTGCTGCAGATTCTGTATGAGGAGATCGACGCGTACAAGGAATTCTGCGAGTTCTTCTCGGCCGAGGAGCACTCGCACGAGATTGCTAAGGTACACGGAGACCTTTGTAACCCGATAGAAGACCCTATCGGACCAGCTAAGAGTATCTCTGTGTTGTGATGTACCAGACGATGGAGTCGGATGCGGAGATCCGGGAGCTGCACGAGGCGCTCGTGCCCGTGGAAATGAGCTTCGAGGAGTTCTGGTGCCGGTGCGTCTCTTCATGTAGAACGCTTGACCATACTTGGTTCTTGTCGGTATGCTGATCGTTTGTTGCCCGCAATAGGTTCTTCTTTCGGCAGCAGCAGGAAGAGGAGCGCCAGCGCCGCGAGCAAGAGCGCCGCAGCCTCTTCAAGGAGCAGCAGGATGCTGCGGCCGCGTCCAGCGATAGCGAGCTCCACCTGGAAGAATTTGACGATGAGGACGAGGACACGGACGACGTGGACGGCGACGGGTCGGAGGAGAAGCTCTCGTTCGACGGCAGCACGCGCGAGCGCGCGGCTAGCAGCAACCCGATCATGCCGACGCCTCAGAAGCCAGTCAAGAAGAAGAACCCTGACCTGGCGCTTGACGATGCCAACAGCGGCGACGCGAGCGGTGAGGGTGTGTGGCTGCTTCGTGCCGCTCGTGACGCTGAGCGCCGCGCGGCTTCCCAGTGGCGGAAGAAGGCGAGGGATCTCCACCACGAGCTTCAGATCGCGAGGCAGGCACGCAGTGACGAGGTAGAGAAAGTGAGAGAGGAGCTCGAAGAGCGGTACCAAGCGCTTTGCAACGCGTACGAGGCCAGGATGACGGAGGTGACGACGCAGATTGACGACTCTCGCGCCGCGGGCTACGACGCGGGGATTCGTGAGAGCGAGGAGATCATCGCCGCGATGCGTCAGGCGGCGGACGAGGAGATTGAGCAGCTGCGTGCGCAGCTCCTAACCGCCACGATCAATGGAGGCGAAGGCGCCAGTAGCGAGCAACTGCGTGCTCTGTCTGACGAGAAGATGAAGCTGCAAAAGTCGCTGACGGCCGCTCGTGAGCGCTTCGCCGAGCTGGAGAACCGTCAAGACGCAAGTGCTGACAACGCAGCCCTGGAGCAAACGCTCGCTGAGCTCAAGAAGGAGATGGAGTTGTGGCGAATGCGCGCGCTCAAGATGAAGAAGCTGAAAGACCTCATCCAGACGGAACTGAACAACGTCCGGAGCCAGAACCAGTCACCCAGTGACAGCGCAGATGTCGGCAGCAGTGACGAGGTCGCCAACCTCCGCGCTCGCGTCACCAGCCTCGAGTCGCAGCTCGCCGAAGCGACGGCCAGAGCGCAGGTCTGCGAGAAGGAAGCATACGACCGAGGCGTAGCGGCCGGCCGGTCTGAGGGTGAGGAGAAACTGAAGACCGAAGTTGCGCAGGCGTTCGACCGCGGAGTGGATAAGGGCGCTGAAGACAGCAAGAGCGAGATCGGCTTGCTCAAGGCGGAGCTGGCCATGTTCCGCGCGTTCCACGAGAGCGCGGCGCAGCTCGAGATCCCGTCGCCGAACCTGCCCGTGGACGACTCGCTGGACGACATTTCGCTCGCGGACGGCGTCGCGCCCTGCTCACCGGGCTCGTCCGTATCGATATTCACTGACAGCGGGAACGTGTACGGCGACTTCGGCGCCGCTGCCAAGCCGTCGGACGACTGGGGCGAGTGGTGAGCTTGAGCCTCTCGGTGTTGGATGTGGAGTGAGAGGAGAGGATCGTGGGGGGAGGGAACAGGTATTCGGTATATAATTGCAGTCACGTACGCTTGCGTTATCGAGAGGCAGTGGCGCGTTGATTAGATATGTTGTTGGACGCTCGTCTGGTATCATGCGCGGCGCTGAGAAGTCGCGGAGCTGGACATGGAGCGCGAGAAGTTGGCGCCGTTCTCCTGCATCCACTCGCTGTACATGGCCTCGATCTCGGGCCGCGGGTGCTTCCACTGCGTCGATCTGCGGGTATCAAGGCGCCATGAGTTCGTCTTCTATTGTCTTCGGTAAGTACACGAGAGGAAGACTCACCGGTTGGCGTGGTTGCAGAAATACGGCCGGCCCTTCTCGGTGAAGCGCGTCTCCCAGCCATCAGGTAGGTTCAGGATCAGGAACTTCTTCATCTCGCGCCAGTTGAGTTTCCGCACGCGCGTCGGCGCTGGCGCAGTGGGCGACGCCGGCTCCACCACCGATACTGGAGGCTAGAAGCATCCCAGGCACAATGGCATCGAGTTAGCAGGCGACCTACATGAGCTACTGCAGGACAGTCTACATGCCCATACCGTGGCGATCTCTTCGAGTTGCGGAGGCGGCGGGCTTGCGCGCTGTCGAACCTGAACGATCGTTGAGTACGCCTCGGCGTCTCCACACAGCTTAATGAAGAAGTCTGGTCCACGGACACAGACAAGTCGGATCGGGTGAATACCTCACTCCCAAAAGCATGTTCATCATCGCACTCACCTTCGATGAAGACGAGGCCCCGCGATTCCGCGTCCAGGACACTGTACAGCGCCGATCGGTGGCTCACCGTGACTGCCAGTCCGTAATCGCTCAGCACGTCCTCGAACGCCGCCACCGCCACCTATCACGATCGCAAGTCAGCGATGGCTTTCACATTCACCAACCAGACTACGGTGTCTCACCTTCCCGGGCACCTCGGCCACGGCCGCGAGCGCCTTCTTGAGCCCGTTGTACGGGCGTTCGGGGCAGCGTGCAACCAGGATCTCCTTCATAGCCGACAGAAGATCGTGCGCCGACGCGTCTTCGCCCAGAGCCGCTTGCTTGAGGTTCGTCGCCGGCCCTGGCGGTGGTTTAGCGAGCTCGGCCTCTTGTGCCGCAAGCTGTTGCGCCATCCATTTGAGCTTCTCCTGCAATTGCGCGAGTCTGAGCGTCACCAAGACCAAAGTCAGTATCAAGACAAAGCACACAGACAAGGACTGCCGGAATAATCGCCTCACTTCTTGTCTTTCTCCTCTTGGAGGATCGCCTGGTCCCGCAGGGCCTGCTCCAGCCCGCGCTTCCACCTCGCCGCCTCCTCATTCAACGCCAAGTTGGATACAGTCGTCGCCGGCTGCAATTGCCTCTTCAGCGTCTTCACGTACTCGTTTGCGTCTGCTCGCGCCTGCTCCGCTGACTGCAGCTGCGACCGCAAGTCCTTCAGCTTGCCGTCGAACTCCTGTTGCAACTGAAGGCTGTTATCCTGCGGTACAACCAAGTTGACCGGTGCTGCGGGTGCAACCACGCGCGAAATTCGGCGAGGACGAGTGGTAGTGCTCGAGCTTGCGGCCACGATCGCATCACTCGCTTTCGTGGCGTCGAAGCTGAACGTGAGCTGCACACGGCCCGTAGTCAGGTCGGGCTTTGTTGGGTGCTTCAGCGCCGCAATCTCATGGAAGAGGTGCCCATCGCGCGCAATGGCAGACGCAACCGTGATCTCGCACTCCCCGACGAGCTGGTCCGCCTTGGGCTGCTTGCTGAACACCTTGATAGCCAGCGTGGGCGTGAGGGAGATGCCGAGGCGCATCTTGCGCAGCATCGCACGCCACTCGACTTCGAAGTCGGGGTTCATTGCGGCATTGAAGAAGTCAAGGCTCCAGTCTTCAGGATACCCTTCGACAGCATAGTCGCACGAGGTCAATGGGTCGTAGGCAGTGCAGTACAATCGAGGGTGGCGCCCTCCGCCAGCAGGAGAATCACCTGTCGATGCGACGGCCTTGCGAACTGTTACAATCACAAAATGTGCCGGTCCCTTATCGTTCGCGTCGACAAACGAAACTCGGGGCGAATCGGCGGTGTTGACGCCATTGAGTCCCTCGATGTTGACGACTTTAACTGTATCCGTGTACACCACTGGCCGATCAATTCGCAGGTTGCATGCCTCGGGCTCTTTCAGCAGGACCGCCTGCTCAAAGTTCCACGTCGCAGCGCCAACGGCGCCAGCAGGCACGACGCTCGTGGAGAAGATCTCGTCCTGTGGACGGAGTTGGACGACTGCGTACATGTCCTGCAGGCCGGCGAGAGAGGCTTGGAACTCTTCCCACGACATCACCACGCGGTTCTTCGTGCCAATAACATTGAAGCGCACCGTCAGCGAGGACGAAGTGTTGAGCATCACCGAATAAAAAGCCCGCCCAGGTGCTGACGTCGTACGATGCTTGCTCAGCATATCCACCACGAGCTGCACAAAGCTCGGAGTTCCAGTTGTTTGCGGCGATTTGGCAATCAGGCAGTCGATATCTATCGAGAAGTCTAGGAACTCGTGCGCCACCGACCAGAAGAACGGCAGCGCGATCTCGGTGAGCATCCCGCGCAGCGCCGCCACGAACTCGTCGCTCTCTACCAGTGTCAGGAACGGGACAAGAGGCGCGGCGAATGTGTTTCCAATTCCAGTCGACGCAGGAGCGATGGTCGACACACGTAGCCGCGCAATGAGCGACTCAAGAGAAGTGTGGAGAGCTGGATGGAGCGCCGAGGTGACGAGCATGCCACTCGTGGGTTGACTGGAGTCGACACCTAGTTCCCGCATCAGTTGCGGTAGATGTGTCGCGATGCTCTTGTACATGTAGTCGTCAGGCCGAAGCAAAAAGTCAGCGACCGTCTTGAACACCGGGTCCGTGGCTCGCACGATGAGGCTTCGCGAATCGTCGACAGCAATTGTGACCAAGTAGCGCTGCTCACCGTAGCTGAAGCGGATCAGACTAGACAATCCCTGCGCCCACGCACGCTCCATCTCGACGATTTGCGGGTAGCGGAGCAGCAGTGACATGAGTGCAAACGTAACATCTCCATCGCTGGCACCACGAGTTGTCGGTCCACGCAACTCCAACCGCAACGCGTCCAAGGCGAAGGAAACGAACAGTTTCGCAACCATCCGTCTCTGGTCGTCCCCGCCTTCCATGTGAAGGCCCTGGATCTCGAGCGGCAGAGCACCCAGAGTTACAAGACGAGCTATGAAACTGCGCTGGTCGATTGGCGAGGCCACATCTGCTCCAAACGTTCGTTGCCAGATACTTGACATGCTCGAAGCAGCAAAATTGGCGCCAACGATGCTCGCGAGCTGCTGGCTGACAGCTGAGAGATCAAAGAAGGTCATTGCTGCGGCCAGCCCATACGAGTTTGAGAGAAGCATCTCCAATAGAATGTCACAACTCCGCCGCAATACAGTTCTCGTGGCCCCTGACTCACTGCTAGATATGCTTGTGCTGGGGTCAGCGACGCTCACGAACTCGTCTTCGAAGCACACCGCCTTCGCTAGCCGTAGAATTTGGTCAGGTTCCAGCAAGATCGACAACTGACGTCGCAGACGGTGGCTCAGGTGCTGAGCGTCGTTGGGACTCATGTTCCAACTCAGTTGACGGAGCAACGACAACAGGGAGTCCCTCGTACTGGCATCCGCTTCAACAGCTTTATAAAGCCGAGTAATCAGAGCGGGAACGTACCGGCCTTGATGCGGGGAGTAGTTCCCGTACAAACTCGAGCGAGACGCGAGTCGATCTACAAATGAAGTTAGCGCCTCCAGAGTCAGTGAAGGTCTGTCGCGTGATGCCACCGGGTTGGACTGGACGCGGTTCATCAGGATCAACACGTCTTCCGGTTCTGCTTGAACACCGAAGGACGCAAGGAAGGCAATGAACTCGTTGCTGTCCATCTCTCCCGTGTGGTCGGCATCAAAACGCTCGAAGATTCGCTGGATCGCGCTAGTACGATCCTCATCTCCACGGACAACCAGTACCCGCTGGAAAAGGGGGGCTGGTTGTTTCACTGATGCCACGGTCACTATAGTTGGCTTTTCGATCAGCGAGTGGACGGTGTACGTCCATGTTAAGATGCTCGAGCTCCGCGAGAAGGCGCTGAACGCGGCGTCAATGATCTCATCGCGTAGAGGGATGACAATCGAGTTGGCAACGTCGTCAATACCGGCAGTCGCAGCCGTCTTGTCGCCTAATGAGGAGTCCCACATGTGATCATGCAAGATCCAGCTCGTGAACTCCGCGAAGCTGACTTCACCGTCGCCGTTTGTGTCAAACTGGTTCAGAAGAAACCGCGTTTGCTCCTGCGTTAGCGGTGGCTGGATTCGCAGTTGAGCGAGTGCGCGAGAGAACTCCTCGTAGCTCAGCTTGCCTGACTGGTCGACATCAAACTCATGGAAAAGCTCCTCTAATCGCGTGCGCTGCGACTCGCTTTTCCCAATTTTGTCAATCAGAACCACTCGCAGGCGCTCGCCCAAAACTACAGAGGGGATGCGTTCGTTGGCAAAGCAGTCGCTGCAGAGCTTGGACTTCTGCGGCAGTGCAATGTAGCACTCGTGGCAGAAAACGTTTACACAACTTGACCCGGCGCAAATGAACGTTTCCGTGGCGTTGCTTGAGTTGGCAGTGCGACCATTTATCGGGACGCGTTCGCCGCAGTCTACGCACTGTCCATAGCTTGACCCACTCTTACGACCACCAATCAACCGCGGCAGTGCCATCGTCTGTTGGATATCACCCAGGGCCTTCTGTTTTAGACGTTGGAGGCGCACCAACTTCTCTGCGCGCCTCTTTTCCAGCTCTTGCATCTGCTTTGTTGCGTGGAGAGCCTCCGCGCGGTGCTCCTGCGGCAGCAGAGTTGCATCTCCTTGTGGGACGGGTGGAGGCATTCGGATGGCGAATATTGGTTGAGAGGGAAGCGATGGTGTCGTTGCTTCACGGCCGGCGTCAGTTGAGTTGTCGCGACGTAGCGTGTCGTACCGTGACTCTAACAAGCTGTAAAAGTCTCCGATAGGAGTCGAGGTGCTCGACCTTGTAGTAAATGATGCCACTCCTTGAAGTCCTTGGTGTGAGGCAGCGTTGCTGTGTGAAAGCAAGTCCGATGCAAACGATAGGCGACGCAGACTGTTTGCGAGGTTGGGATTCTCCTCCAGGATACTCGCTGCGAGCTTCCGCCTGACTGCTCGCTCTCGGTCATCAAACGTTAGTGCTGGAAAAGAGATTTTCCGACTAGCGGCACTGCGTAGCTTTTGGTCAAAGACCAAATCGGTCGCTCCATGCAGCTGAATCTGGAGAATGCCCTCTTGATGAAGCTTCTCGGGAGCGTCGTCGTCCTCAATCTCAGGCACTTCGCAAGCCATTTGGTCCTCGCCGATCTCGTGCTCAAAAAGCCCAACGAGCTTGTCAGCCATGATATTCCCGCTGCCTCCGTCTTCGAGCCCACTCAACAGGGCGTTCAAGACTTCGTCGTTGAGATCGTCAACCTTGAAGCCTAGGGACTGCATCTTGCGGCGGCAGTCTGCTCGTTTCAGGATCGAGGCCTTGGCAAACTCCATCTTGAGCTCGCGAATGCCAATGCCCTTCATCTTAGCCTGGCGTAGAATCTCGTCCTTGGCATCTTCGTATTTTTTACGCTTCTCCATCAGCGTCATACTCTCCGTCATGACCCCACTGGTATCGGAGTTTTTGCTTGGACTATTCAGCGCTGACCCGGGCGCTGTTCCCGTACGGGTGAATGCTCCGCTGGCATTGCTACAGTTGCTGTCGTCGCCTTCTTCTTCCTCCACGATGCGCTCGCCACCCTCCAGCTTGAATGATCTCTTGTCAACGTAGGCAGATATCCAGAAGCTCCCAACATTTGTCTTCCCACTGTCCTTGTCCTAGATCATTTGTTAAACATAAACCGTCTGCAACGCTATGTATGCCGCACGAAAGACCACGAAGGCACTCACCGTTCGCATGTACATGCTCGGGATGATGCAATATCGCCCAGGCTCCATCGTCGCCTCAGCCTGTCACAACACAAAACGTAAATCACTAGCGGCACATCCAATCTGACAGCGGTCTGGCACAACGCGTACCGATACGGCTTGCTTGAATGTGTATGCAGGCTGTGGGACACCGTCATCATCGATGCCTGAAATTACTGACCCTGGAATGATCGCTGGTGGAAGAGGCTCCGGCCGCACACCATTCTGAAAGTCGGCTCGGTCTTTTGGTGCCTTGTACAGCCGATAGTACGCATCAGCCTTCTTGGCAGGTTCCTTCACCTCACACTTTGCCGCATCGGGACTGCTGCCGCTGACTGGCAGCAGTGAGCAAATGTGAAAGCCGACTGGTACGATCTTTTGGTTGTCCTTTCCGCGTGGATCTTCCTGGCTCAAAGAGATGAATACTTGCGAGCGCTCCTTCAGCGTGAGCTCGAAGTGCGGATTGTTGATCCATGTGCTCTTGGTGGTGTTCCCGCCACATGTGGTCTCGCTCCAGCACCCCTCGACGCGCCGCCCATGCCACGCGTCGGGGAAGTCTATCGGTACAGCAGCAGCGCGGCAGCATTTGTCAATGAATGGTGTCGAGACACTGCTGACGTCTGATGCGAGGCACGAACGTACCAATGCCGGCGAAGAAGTGGGTGAAGTACTGCATCCACGTGCTGTACGCCATGAAGAACGTACCGTCGTTCGCGTTCGCCTCTACAACTTCCTCTTGCGCGATCTCGTCTACTGCCATCTCACCTTTCCCGTTCAGCCGGAGAAAGATGCGTTTTTGGGCATTACCGCCGACCGAGCGCTTGAGGATCTTGAAGAACTCCTCGATCACGTTCTGGTTCTCCGTTCGCTCCGTACTCGAGTCCGACCAGGGCCCAGTCTGCTTGTTTAATCGCCATGCAACAGAGTTAGTCGCACAGATGCATTGTTGCTTGGTATCAGCCGACGATACTTACCCACTCTCCCATGCCCCAGGGATTCCGCAGTTTGATCAACTTGACGCGCTCGCCCCGTACGGTCTTGATTTCTGCAGCGTCTATGAGAGCGTACGCGTGCTTGTAATACAGTCCATTGCCTGCATTCGACTCGGCCGCAACATTCTTGTCTCCTGTCGGTGGGGGCTGGATCGAGCAGCCCATGAGCGTGCCCGACGACTTGTACCGCAAAATCTTTTCCCAAAATGGGTCTCCGGGTTGCTGCCCTGGTCGAGCAGTAGCAAACGGATCCTCACCAAATCCCGGGAACCCTGCTTTCATGATCACCTGCTCTGAGCACATTCCTGTGAGGTCGTTCAGCGCGACATCCACGAAACCACCGATCAGCGCCTCGTAGCTGCCGTGCAGCTTCGCGTACGCCTTTTCAAGCATCGACACCCTGGTTGACAGCACAGTCGGCGGGACAGTCAGCACGCCGCGCACTGCGCTATATGCACGCTATCTCATTGCACCTCACCATAGCTCGTTCGGATCGCGGCATCGGGCAAAGTAGGGCTTTCCGGCCTTTGTGTTCGAGAAGCCGAAGACGGGCAAGCGATCATCGATGATCACATAGTTCCACACGAAGTTCTAGTCGGGTACGAGAATCACATTAGTGGTCTGTCGCTCATTCGGGTCGTTTGTACGCTGGAGACTCGCAGTAGACGCGCACCTTCATGAACTTGCACACAAACAGTCCTTTAGACTTGTACGTGTCGGCGCGCCAGAACGTTTGCTCGAGCATGTCCGCGCGCGTGGCGACCACACTTAGTGCACCTTCAATTGCAAAACACAAAGCGACAATTAGCACCCGGCACATCACAATATCGGAACAGTTAATGAACTTACTCAAGAACCAGCAATCGCCGAGGTTGCCTTGGATGACGTCGCCCGAGCACACTCCATCCGCAAACAGCTTCGCCTCGGACGCGAAGACAGCGTCACCTCGTGACGAAAAAGCTGACGCCTCCTCCGCACTGTCATCCTCATCGTCGCCCCCGTTTGGCGAGCTGTTCTCACCGTCTCCTGTCTCCGTCGCCGCGTACTCGGGGCGCTCCCACCGGATCTTCTCGCTCTTGAGCAGCGAGAGCACCTTGGCTTGGTGCTGCGACGCGCCCTTGGACGGGATGGAGGCCCCGCTCCTGCACATGGCGGCAACGCCGACGGGGTCATCGGAGCGCGGGCCAAAGGTTGGATCAGCGAAGAGCTTGGTCGCCGGGTCCGTGTGCGCCTTCAGGACGCGCTTGACGCGTTCCTGCAGCAGCTGGTCGGCGAGTCGCAGGGCGCGCTCGAGCGGCTTGCCGGCCAGTCCCTTGATCTGGACGGTGATGACCGTGTCTTGCCGCCCGGACACAACCGTCACGCCGATCTTCTTGAGTTCCTCTTCCAGCTGGCGCAGGTCCATCGTCACCCTTTTCAAGCCGACTCTTCCACTCAACTGCGCAGTCACTGCAACACAAAAGCAGATCGCGTACCATGCACGCCTCTTCGGTGACGGGCGCTCTTAACCTGGTCATGAAAGGTCACACAACGTTAGCCAATCACTCGCAACAGTACACTTCAAAGTAAACGACAAACATACCGCCCGCGACCCAATGGTATGATCCCCAGACTAGTACTTCAACATGGCCACCACTTCGGAGCCCCTCACTCGGTCCGAGTCTGTTTATCGCCCTCCACTAAGCGGCTTACTCTCTAATGGAGGCGTCATCTCTTCGACGGCACTGGCCGCCATGGAAAGCACGCTCTCCTCGTTCTTCAGGCCGGAGCTCACGATCGTCACGTCTGGATCGCTGCCCTCAGTGTTGACAGCCGTGCGCACCGACTGGTAGACCGGTTGCCTGGCCGGCACGCCGCCAGGTGGATCGCCAACATGGCGTTCGTCTCGGCGTGGAAGGTGATCTTGTCGGTCGAGCGCCAGAACCAGCCGCCATGCACCTCGATGACCGCGGGGCGGCCGTTGATGTAGCCGACGGACCTGGAGAGTGACGTCGAGAACGTCAGGCTCTTGACGGCGCTGCACGAACACAAGCCCCGAACCGTCGACGCTCGTGTCGGCGCTGTTGAACTTGATGGAGACCGCGAGCAGCTGGCCCGAGCCCGAGATCAGAATCTACTCGGCGTCCACTGTGCCGCCGGATGAGATGGTGAAGGTGCGCGCGAGCATCTGGTGCTCGCCCGAGGCGTCCACGACCGGCGCGGCCAGGTGCGCGTCGATGGCCCACACGTCAGCGCCAGTAGGGCACGAGTAGAGCGCCACGAGCACCAGTCGAGACGCCAGCGAGGACATGTCGACAAAAATGGCTGGTGGCGGATCGAAACTACTTGGATTGAGGGTAAAGCGAGTGCAGAGAAGGCGAATCGGAAAGGTTCACGTCGATCTGGGGCACCGTCGGGTACGTGAATGCGCGCTCGGAGAGCGTCAAGATCAACGGCTGGTGGTTCTGGTGCTCGGCCGACGAGGCCGTGTACCACGCCGAGACCAACACGACGCTACCGGCCGTGTACGACGCGCTGCCCGCCAAGTACCCGACCTACTACGCCGTGTAGATCACGCGCAACCGCCGCGACAACAACCCCGATTACACGGTCGTCACCACCGAGCTGGAGGAGGACGAGGACGACGGCAGTGACGGCTTCGTGTCCATGACCGTGGATCAGGCCACCAGCGCCACCGAGGGACTTAGCCCCATGACCATCGTCGCCATGGCGGCCGTCGTCATCGCTGTAGTGGCCGTCGCCGCCAGTACACGCGCCTCATCTTGGCAAGAGGCTGAGAGGGAGAGGGTGAGGAGGTTGTCATGCGCCATGGAAGAGAAATGGAATGCAGTTTTGCAGGAGGGTCCCCTACTTGCATCTAGAGATGACTGGCGCCCCCTACCTAGAAACCCCCTACCTAGAAACGCTGCGTTGATTCCATGTTGAAGTGGTCGGCCGCATCACAGACGGCTGCTTCCATATATATGGGATAAAGTATGGACCTGATTCAGAGTTTAGGGTTTTGATTCGAAAAACGGTATTAAGGTACCAGCACCTGAAGGGCTTCGCTCTACTCCGCTCTACTCTAAAGTCAAGCAGATTCCCTACCCAGTAGAGCGTCGCAATTCGTTCCCCGAGATCTTCCGCGGTCTCCGATCTGATCATCATGGACCAGCCGCTGCCTTCGCCGTCCTAGAGGCTGCAGTGGATCGTGTGGGTCGACAAGTCACCCGCGCGGTACTCCTCCAAGCGCGTGGCCAAGACCAAGGTCTCGTGCTCTCGTGGCTGCTCCGATGCCACCAAAGACGGGAGCGACGACAGCGACAGCGTCCAGGGCGAGGACGGGGACGCGTGGGACATCTCGCGCATCAACCGACACTGGGAGATCGACGCCGAGCTGCGGCGCAGCTGACGGCGTGGCACAAGTTCTCGTCGCTGTACCTGGACCACAAGCTGCCGCCGTGCCTGCAGCTCATCGCGCCCAAGATCAATGTGTCCCACATGGTCATGGCAACGAGCTGACGCAGGTGTTCGCGGTCTGCCTGCTGGACTTACCCACGCTGGGCCAGTCGGGCGGGCACGTCATGCTGCACGCGGTGGCCGCGCGGCCCGATCGCAAGCTCAACGTGTCCATGGAGGGCTGCAACTTCGACCTGAGCAGCACCGATTCGTTCGACCCGGCCAAGGCCACGAGCAACTACAATCTCAACATGGAGGTGCCCTACGAATATCGCGAGCTCCATCAGCTCGACCCCGCCGGTTCCAAGATGATCGTCAACAACACGAGCGCCTGCGACAACTCGAATGACGTTAGAAAAATAAAGTTTTAGCGGCGTAAATGTCCATTGAAATATTCCCGATCAGGCAGTAGTCGTCTCGCCGAATCGACCCAGCACCTCAACAGAGCTCAGCACTGCTTCTCGCCGAGATGTGCCGTCGATACGTGCCAATACAAGCAGCAACGCCCAGACAGTGAGAGCTAACCCGACCAGGGCCAGTGCTGCAATGCCGTGCGGTGGGCAACTACTCATAGAACTGGATTGGATGATCTTGTTGCTCTCTGACTGTCTGATGAGGCATACTCGATACGTTTTGCTCGCGCTGGCTGTGCTTGCTGGGATGGGTTGTTGAGCAATGCTTCTCTTCACCTGGTTCTCGGGTGGTTCGCATTCCGATGACTCCACTTGTGCCTCCGATGAGCAAGTGGAGGAGAACCCTGCTGACAGCTGCAACCGCGCAGTGGTGGTCGGGTCGCAAGTCTCTGACAGTCTTCTCGAAGAACCTCTAATGATCTCCCGCGTGGCTGAGAGTCGCCGGTCAAGAAAGCGCCCAAGCTTCTCGAAAGAGACCGCACCTTCGTCACTGATGGGTGAGCCCGTGGGGTCGTCGTGTAGCTGCGACCCAGATACTTCCTCGTTTAGACGTCCTGCTGGAGATAAACGCTTGAGTTGGACAGCCTTCACTGGCGACTGCAAGCTTGTCGCTGGTCGTTCTTCACTTGCTTCAACAAGGCTCGGGCCTCGTGCTGACAAACATTCGTGCTGGTGCTCTGGTGCTCGGTACACGTCTTTGCTCGATTCGCATGGCGCGGCAACGAGTCGCCGGTCGGTTGATCTCAGATGGCTCTCCTTGGCAGACGACTTGTCCTTAGCTGCCGCGCCCTCGTCAAACTCGTGCTGTAGCGTTCGACGGGTAGCTTTCCTCCGTTGTGACTCAGTCACCGCAGGATCACTCCTCACAAATAGTATCTCTACCCCGTCTTTCACAACGGCAACGAGCACATCCGCAAGCGTTTTGAAATCCTGCAGCGGGGCACGTTTGCATCGAATAGTTAGGTGATCCAGGGCAATCTCGAATCCAGGTTTGAACTGTGAGCTTACCCCAGGTGCCACATGAAACTCAATCAAGCTAAGTCTTTGAGAGTCGCTCGGCTTCTTTGCAGATATCATGACTGTCGACTGCTGCTCATTCAGCTCCAGCTTCTCGATGCTCAGGTACGGGATGTTGTACACTTGAGTTGATCGCGGCAGGCAACGATAAAACGTGGCAGTCGTGTCGCCCAAGTCGAGCCAAGGGTCAACTGTTATGAGGCGCTGCAAGGAAACGCCCGACAAGATTATAGTCAGCATCAAAATCTCACTCGATATCAACGCGATCGGCAGCTTACCAGTTCCCCCTGACCACTCGTTGACACCCGACACTTGCGTATGTTGCACGCCCGACAGATATTCAATCTCCGGTTCAACGCGTTCAATGCCCTCCGTGCTTGATCAAAGCTGTCCTAATAATTGCAACAGAAGCACACGGAATCAGCGCAACCATACGTGGAATGAGATCAGCGTGCAAACATACCGAATAGATCAGGTGGTCTAGCGGCATCGCCGTCGACAGCGCGGGGTCCAAGCCCTGCCAGTGATCGCTGAAGCGCTTAAGCGCAGCTCGTGACTGGTCTAGCCCACTGCTCGATAGCGACCGCAACAGCTTTGACAAACACACAAAGAATAATTGCTGGAGAGGGAAGTACGCCGTGTGCACAAGTGCATCGGCCAACTTGACCACCAAGTGCAGCTCAGTGTTCACGATCTTGGCAGCGTCGATAGCGCTCACGTTCTCGACGAGTTGGTACAATTCAACAGCGCGGCGCATCCGACGGCATAGGGCGCCACTTGCATCGGTCGCCCCTTTGGCGGCGTAGACTAGCGGCAGGGTCGAATCCGTCGCCTCGGCGTGCTACCACGTGGAAGTATTAAACACGGTCAGCACTGGAGACCATAGTAGCGCGGCTCCCCTTCGATTGCCTGAAACTCAGCGCCATCCTCACCATTCGCTTGCATCTGCGATCAAGCGCGACACTATCATCATCACCGACAGTATCGTCCGCCTTTCTCTTCCGACCGCCACTACTTTCCGGCGTCACAGTGCGCACGACTGCCTGCGAGCCTGTCCAAGCAGCAAAAGGTCATCAGCTCATCCGCATCAAGAGCCCCAGTTCCTGCCATCCGCATACGACGCCAAGGAGCAGTGCGCTTACTGCCACCGCCGCCATGCACTGGGGACCCTCTCAATGCCATCGCTTCTCGGAAAGTTCACGAATGGAATAAGAGGAAAATGCGGCGACCAAGAAGGGAAAGGAAACCTTGCAGTGACCATCATTCGCGCGGAGATTTCTCAACCACGCGCAACTGTTGCTGGGATCGGATATGGATATGTTCGCCCATTGAGAACGAAAAATCACTCATAACAAAGGGTACCCTGTACCATTCGCCCTGACCGCCGTTCTCGAATTTCCATAGTCAGCGCGAGTGAACGGGTTGCCCCAAGATGGAGACAGCAGTGCGGAAGGAGGTGCTGATGGTGCAAAACATCAGGCTGCTCGGCTTCGAGGCGGACGACGCGGGCGCGGCGGTCCGTGGGTCGGCGAGGAGCGCGCCCGAGCTGCACGCGAGCGCGTTCGACCGCCCCAACGAGAAGCTGCTGCTCCGCGTGCTGCACTTTTTGCTGGTGACGCTGTCTCCGGACGCCGCGCAGGTGCGAGCCAAGTCTCTGCGCTTGTGCACGATGTCCATGTCGCTTATTTTGCTCGTATTGGTACTGACGCGTCTGTCTCCTTGAACGACACGCATCTATGGCGTATCACCGCTTGTGTTGCAGGCGTTCCGGTTTTGCTGGCCGATCGCGACGCCGCACGACAAGTCCAACTTCAAGAGACTCGTGCAGGTGCGCAACATTTGCCTACTTGCGATGAACAGGTGCTACTACACTTGGTTACTGATGAACTCTTTCGATTGAACGATAGACCATGCTGCAGGACCTGGAGAAGAACCGGCACCTGCCTGTCGGCTCAAGCCAAGCCTCACGCATCAACACTGGTTATGGACTACGGTACGAGCGACACTTTTGTTTTGCAGTTGTGTGGATATGTTGGCGTTGTATCTGACAAAGACGGCGATGCTAATAGGACGATCGACTTGCTGTGGCGGCTCTCCACGCACGTGCTCAAGACTATAGTGAAGCGCAACTTCCCAGCGTACGCGCTTCGCCCTCCACCCAGCAGCGCGGAGATCTCGAATACTGAGGCGATCATCGCGACAAAAGTACGTTACGGATGATCTCATGTTTACAAGATCTATGCGATAGATGCTGATCTATTTGGTCCAAGAGCAGTCGCTGATCGCGAGCAAGACCAAGCTAATCAAGGACCAGTATGTTCAACGGAGCCGGTTGCAAGACGAGTGGTGCGACTTTGCTGCCGAAATGACGGCCAAGATTCACGAACTCAACTCGCTGCAGGTTCGGAATAGTCGCACTGAGAGCGTGATTGCTATACATCACCTCACGATATCTTGTTTCGTTGTGTAATTCTTGTAGCAAAAAGTGCAAGAAGAGCAAGCCCGGCTCGACTCAACGATTGGTCGCGACATTTTCTCGCAAGTGAAGGCAGAGCAGCGATCGAGCAAGCTTCAGAATATTGAACGTGCGTGGGAGTCAATCGATCAACTGACCGAGGGCACCGAGTACATGCAGAACAAGGGCGTGCTGGCGACGGCTCTACAGTATAGTGAAGACCAGCCAGTTCTCAGCGCTGTCAAGATGCAGCCCGATGGGTCGGTTGGGCAGCAGAACAGTGAGATCAACCTCACAGACATTGTACAAGATGCTGAGCAGTTTATCCAAGCAGTGCGCCATCGTATCGCGACCGTCAAGACAGGGAACTTGGTGCAGTCTCAGACGTCTCTCGATTCATCGTCCCTGGTGGACACATGCACCCATCACATTGCACAACTCAACACGATGATCCAGCGCATCCAGAAACTCCTTGCACAGATCAAGGAGTCAAACGACGAAGATGCGCGGCGCCTATACCTCGAGCTTGCCGACTCGGGTGCTGCGGATTCCAATATGATGGCCAAGAGGGCAATGAAGCTTTGTCCGCCGACCCCGGCGTTGCCCGCACATGAGCAGCATAAACTCGTGAACTCCATGAAGAAAATCACCATGGCCGAGATGTCTGGGCGGGAGAAGCAGATAAAATGCGAACAGCTGCATCAAATTGAAGCGTCAACGAGTGGGAGTGTGGCGCACGACCAGACCGACACAACCAGTGGAGACGTGATTCGGCAGTTGAAGTATAAGGATATCGACCACGGAGATCAAGACATGGAGTAACCACCCCGCTGGAACCCAGGCTGTTCGTGCACACACGGAGAGCAACCTCGACATTATTCTGCGATGATTCAGATCGACCAAGACAATACCGATCGTTGTTTTATCTTTCGGCACCCTGGCTAGTACGCAGCAGACGCATCCTCATCGCGAGTTCTTCTTCGTGGTGCTCTGTCAACTTCATGATCCGCTCGCTGGCTTGAGCGCGTTCCCTGTCAAAGATGCTCTCCAGTCGCGCGCGCTCGTCTACGTTGTCCACGGCTTGCCGCAGTAGGAATTCACGCTGCTCTTCAGCGTGGTGCTCTTCTTCGAGGACCTGCAGCAGTTCCTCGTTCTGCTTACGACGAAGCTCATCGACTTCCTGTTTGTATATGTCCGTGTCGCGGGGCGAGCCGCCTTTGTGGCCATCGTCATGGACAACATCGAGGTTATCATCGTCATCGTCAAGACGGTCCCGCGCTGTCAAGCTGGCCGTTCTCTCCCGGTCAGGAGATTTGGTAGGTCTTCGGATGAACGCGCTCAATGGTCGCTGTCTGACGCCTGGATGGCGGCCGTGCTCCTTCGTCAGCGTCGCCTCCCGAGTTTCGTTGTCGGTCAAGGATCGCGTTGCCAGCCCAGATGCCGAGCGAGGCCGTTCGCCGATCATGCTGACAGACTCCATCAAGTGTTTGGGCAGCTCATACTTTTTGGTCACCTTCATGCGGTAGAAACTCTCAAGGATCTCGCGCTTTTGTCGGCTTGCTGCCTGTTTGATGAGCTGCCGCCGCCGGAGGAGATTCTGGCGCTGCTCCTTGAGATGCTTCGCGCGCATGTCGTCGCTCTGGATTCGCGACAGAACCAGATTGGCGCGGTACGCGTCTTGCTTTTGTCGCCGCGCGAGCGCTGTCTGGATCTCTTCTTCGCGCAGTCGAGCGTCTTGCAGCCGTTCACGCACGATCGCGCGCTTGTGGTCCTGGACAGCCTGTGTCACGGCCGCCTTCTGCTCACTCTTGCGGTAGTAGGCGGACTGCTTCTCGCGGAATTGCTCCTCCATACGCTCGTACACGCGGCGTCGTTCTTCAGCCAAACGCTGCTCTGCGCGCCGTTGCTCCTCCCGCTCTCGCTGTTTGTCACGCTCGGCTTGTTGCAACCGCGCGGCGGCCTGGCGCTCTTGTTTGCGGAGTCTCTCGCGTCGCTGTTCTTCGATGAAGGATACCTGGTTCTGGACTATCTCGATGGCCTCCTTCTTGCGCCGTGCGGCTTCCTGAATCTCCGCCTCGCGCTGCCGCCGCTCCGCCTCGAACTGCCGTCGTCTTGCCTCGCTTTCCTGCTGTTTCCTGGCGGCGGCTGTGAGTTGTTCCGCGCGCTGCATCTCCTTGTCTTCAAGCACGCGGAGGATGCGCAGCTTGTTCTTCTCCTGCTTCTCAGCGAGCTCTTGGGCCTTGATGCGCTGCTGGCGTTCGCGCTGCTCACACTGGCGTGCCTCGCGACGTGCGATTTCCTGCTCGCGCTCTACTGCTGCGCGCTCTTGTGCAAGTTGGTACAGCTCGCTCTGCAGCCGGGCCTCTTCTTGTCGTCGAAGGCGCTCACGCTCAGCCTGCTGTGCCTCGCGACGGCGACGCTCCTCCTCCTGCTTCGCGCGCTGCTCTTTGCGGAACTTTTCCACCTGCTGTTGCTGTGCTTCGCGTTTGGCGCGCTCAAGCTCAAGGCGCGATTGCTCGGCACGTTCGAGTTCCTTTCGGCGCCGCTCCTCGTCTGCAAGTCGCTGTCGGCGCGTGCGCTCCTTTGCAGTAAGCTCGTCTTGTCGCTTCTTCTCCGCTTCATGCTTCTCACGTTCGCGTTGTATAGCTGCCATTTGGAGCTCGAAGCTGAGCATCTGCTGCATTTCCTGTGCCTGGCGCTGCTGCATCCTTTCGAGTTCTCGCTGCTCTCGTGCAAGCGCGGAGCACTCGAGCATCGAAGCGGATGCAGTCGCGAGCAATGGACCATCGCCCACTCTACTCAAGTACAGCTTCCCGTTCGAGGCCTCGGGCGACCGGCAGAGGCTGCGAGTGACGAGCGACATACTAGCGCATGCACCGTATCGCTCCACGTCCATCAGTTCACGGCGCTGGGCGCGTGCTTTGTCGAGCTGTGCGAGCCTCGCCCGCTCATATCGAGCGGCACGTTTGGCTGCGAATTCCAGATCTCCGTTGCGTTGCTTAGAACGAAGGAAGTACTTGACGGAGCGAGGAATGAGCTCGTCCGGCTCGATGCCCAGCATGCGGCACGCCTCGATCGACCGCGGACTGGTCAAAATGGGGCCGGAAGTCGCGCATCCTGGGTTCTGCTCGAAGTTGTCGAGGTTCCAGTCCACCAGCGCCGCGTGCTCGCCATCTTCCTCGTCACTCTCGTCATCACGGCCGTGCTTGGAGATAGAACGATGTTCTGCAACTATAGCCGAGGTGGCCATGGGAGATGGTCGCTCGTGGTCTTCTCTCGAGTTGCTGCGGACGTGAGTCGATGTCCAAGATAGTGATCACCAGCGCCATGAAGTGCACTCCTCGGTCTGGAACTCTGGTTCCCCTGCGTTTGGCACCCTGGTGCTGAGCGATCCATCTCGAAGGCTTCATCTTTGACAAGTGCAGCGTATTTTTAGCGTCACTAGGCATGGCGATAAATATGGCGCGCGCTGGTCTCCATATTTACCTCGGTCGACGATCCAATGAAGCTAAAGCCAAGACACACGACGCGACGGCTTGCTGTTGCCTCGCTCGCGTTCTTCGAGTGGGCGTAAGGGTGCGACGTTTCGCCTTTGGCACTGCATGCCAGCCCACACATTTGAACCAAGACAACGCGGACGCGGACCTCTCCTAACATCCATGAGCTCTGTGGTCTCTTCTTCGCGCGATAGCGACGTGATGGAGGCCGCAGCAGCGGCAGGCATCCACGTGCCCGTTGTCGGCGGCGACGACATTGACCCGAGCCTCGTCGGCGGCTTCCGCGTCATTTACGACCGCGAGACGCCCTTCGAGCTGCGCATTCAGGTGAGTACGGGCTTGGGGATGCACTGTTATGCTTCGACTAACTTGTAATTTGAACACAGGATGCGGACAACACGCCGCAGCAGATCGGGACGCTCGAGGCCATCAAAGTCAAGATTCTCATCCTGGTAAGCCCCACTACATCACAGTCGTGGTGGTTTACACATACCTGTATTCATCTTTGGCACCTCATTTGCGTAGGGCGATGAGACGGATGTGCACGTTGTCAAGGTGGAGCTTTCAACGGAGAGCGACTTGTTCTTCCTGTACTCGCACACGTGCGACCACGAAAGCTTCCAGCTCATGCAGGAGCAGCAGAAGCTCATGGTGGACTTCACCGACTACGCGAACGTGCTGATCCGCATGCTCAACAACTGCATCAAGGAACCGCACAACCACTTGGCCGTGTACCTGATGCAGGCCGATGGCCGCGCGCGGCTGGACTTCATCCAGAATATGGAGTACAAGTTCGTGGAGCTCCTGTCGGTCGACTTCCTGCGCGCGACCGACGATACCATCCGCCAGCACATCACGTTCCGCTACAACTCGATGAAGACGCGGCTCCATGTGCTCCAGACTCGCCTTCACGTACGTGAGCGTCTGTCGTGGCGAAGGTGATGCTTGTGCACTGACGCATCTTTTATGGTTTCTGATTATCGCAGGAGGTCAACAGTATCGTCAAGACCAAGAACCCGTCGCTGCTGCTCCAGGTAATAATCATCATCAAGTGGATTGGCAGATCTGTCGCGTACTAATGCCTCTCTCGTGCATGTACTACAACTCGTCAGCTTCAGAAGCCTAGTCCAACAGGGGGCAGCGGCTCCAAGAGCCGATATCTCACGCACTAGTGTATCTTTCCTCGGTTTCCCTGCCTGCCTTCTCTTCACTGATATCAACGAGGAAGAGCTGCACACGGGATCCATGCGCTGTAGGCCTTCTTCGCATTGTGAGGTCCCGCCACTTTGCTTTTGTACAGCGGAGAGCCTCTAGGCTTCTCGCCTCCGCTTCTTAGCGCTCGGCTCGCCTTCACGTGCGGTCTCCGACTTCTGCGCACCCGCCGCGTCCTTGTTGCCCGCCTTGGCGCTTCCGCTCCCAGCCGCCGAAGGACTCCCACCTCCGCCTTTATTACTGTTGGCAGCGTTTGTGTCTTTGTCTTTATTCGCTCCCCCGCCACCATTCATCAGCTTCGCCTGCTCGCGGCGGATCTTCTTCGTCTGGTACTCGTGCGAGTGCGGCAGGTTCGCGAGCGGCGGCAGGGACGCCGGGTCTGCGGGCGCGGTCGGCCGCGCCTGGAAGTATATGGCCTTCTGGCAGTCGGCCGCCGTCAGTCGCTGCTCCGGGTCCAGTACGAGCAGCGCTTCGATCAGATCCAGCGCGCCCTTGGGCAGGATGCGCTTCCGGGCGTTCGTCTCACGCATGAGGTATTCCTTCAGCCGCCGCGGCTTGGCCTTCTCCGGCACGAACTTACTGCTCAGCGGAAGGAACTTGTAGTCGGGCCACGTCTCGGTCGTGGGCGTGCCGCAAATGTCAAAGATCTTGGCGATCTGCTCGAGCTCTGTCTTGCCCTGGAAGATCGGATGGCCGATGTAGAGCTCCGCGAACACGCAGCCGACACTCCACATGTCGATGCTCGCGTCGTAGCTCGTCGCGCCCAGCAGCAGCTCCGGTGCGCGGTACCACAGCGTCACAACCTTGTTGGTGAACAACTGGTCGCCACGCACCGAGCGCGCGAGCCCAAAGTCCGCCACCTTAAGCTGGTGGTGCTTGGTCATCAGCAGGTTCGAGCACTTGATGTCTCTGTACAGCGCGTGAAGGCATGTCAGAGACGAAACGTGGACGCACTCATCATCATGAGAGAGGAGCGTCAATACCTGTGGATGATGTCGATCGAGTGCATGTACTCCATGACGCCCAGCAGCTGCTTCATAATGCACTTGATCTCCAAGTCCGTGAACCTATCACATACGATAACACCGTCATACAAGGTAAGCAGTCTTCTCATAACCACAACCGACTCGCTTCGGATGGTAGCCAACGTACGGGTATTGGCGGTCGATGAGGCCCGTCAGGTCGTGCTCGACGTACTCGAGCACCAGGTAGATGGACCCGTGGCAGTAGTCCAGCGGCTCGTCCTTCTCCGTGAACTCGGCTGCGGACATTAACACCAGCAATCAACCAGCGTGAGGTCTCCGATACCTTCCTTTACCGCAACCTCTCGCTCATCGTTACCGTCGTCATCCTCGTTCTCGGCCGACACGACCACCTCCTTGAGCTCGACCAGGTTTGGGTGGTTCAGGCACTTGAGCACCTTGATCTCGCGGATTGTCGTCACCGGCAGCTGCATGTCCATCCACCCACAGTCGCCCGTTAATCGTCCCGTCCGCCTCGGTCTCTAATCAAATGACCGTCGCTCGGTCCTGTACTCACGCCTTGCACTTCGTTCAGGCTGCGGATCTTCTTGATGGCCACCACGTCCTCCGTCACCTTGTCCTTCGCCATGTATACTTGCCTGTCCCCCATTCGTCCACATACACGAAGTCGCTTAGCACCACCGCCACGAGCTCCATTGGCGCTGTCGATTTAAGCAGGAGGAGGGTACGCTACCCGTAGGTGCCGGCGCCGATGCACTCGAGCTTCTCGTACGCGTCCATGCCGCGCGTGCCCCAGCGGTGCTTGGGCAGGTGCAGACTCATGCTCGTCTTGCTTGTCTGGTGTTCGTGCTGGTGCTGTTCGGTCTTTCGTCGCCCGCCTACTCAATGGTGACTTACTGTTGAGGTCACAAGGTTTATATTATAATTAAAGTCGACTTTTTTTGATGGAGACTTAGCAGAAGTCGACATGTTAAGTACGCCCTCGAGACCGCTAAGTACGATTCAGCTGATGACGGTCAGTGGAGCCCCCTAAATCAAACAGCACAGACGGTGAAGACTCATCAGCGAGCGGCCATGAGCTTCTTGCAGAAGGTGCTGCGATCCGTCAACTCGGCGGTGCTGAGCTCCAAGCAGAGTGCGTAGCGCTCGTCTCCTTCATCCTCCTGCGTGGTGACTGCTGGCTGGGCTTCACGCGTCGTATGCGCGCTCTCTGAGTGCGTCTGGATGCTGACGGGGATGTGATCGTTGTTGGAATGTCTGCAGCGCTGGGAATCCAGCTGAAGCTGCAGCCGGAGCAGGAGATCTTTGCGTTCCAAGCGAAGGAGTCGGTCGGCGGCTGGGTGTCCTCGAGCGACCGCGCCATCGGAGGTGAGCGTTGTGCCAATGCTTGCGAGTCACGCAACAAGTGAGTGCGCTGTTGCTGATCGGACTCCGTGGCCAATGATCACTTGTACAGGGCTTTCGGAATGTAAATGGGGCTTCTACGATCCGAAGAGCAACTCGGAAAGCAGTGAGGCTGCTGCGAAGGGAATTGTTTCAACTGTTCGAGTGGACGATGGCATTCCGTCAGGTGGGTGGCATGTGTTCGCGTTGGCCAAGCAACCGTTGCCGAAGACTAACCCCTGCATTGTACTCGCGGTTGACTCTGCAGCCGTGTTTACTGGGCGACTGAGCATGGCGTGCCAGCCGACGGAGATCGGTGTCGTCCGAAGTGGCTACTGCGGCGTGCGCGCCTCGGTCCCGTCCGACCTAATGCTACACGGCTACGAAGGCATTTCGATGCGGGTCATGACCGATGGACGCGAGTACGTGTTTGTCCTGCTGCGCCGTTGAGATTACCGAGTAGCGCGAGAACCTAACGAGCGTTTGATGTGCTGTAGATACCGCATGAATATTCAGATGGATAGCTGGAACCCGCTCAACCTGTACATGGTACGCGGTCCCTCCATGCTGCTGTGCTGCGGCTCATCAGCGCTGACAAAAGCATCTTCGAACTATAGGGCTTTATTCGCACGCCTCCCAACGAGTGGGTGGACGTCGAGGTAAGTTTTCCGCGTCACTCTACCGTCTCTCTGTTACTCTCATGCTAATCGTCTGCTACGAAATCACGTCGTTGTTGCTATCGCAGCTGCCGTTCCGACACTTCATGCTGACCGCGAGAGGATACGTCAAGCTGGATGACGAGACGCCTCTCAACCCAGCAAAGCTGCGCAGTGTGAGTCTGCCTGTAGCCTCGACCGACGCAGTACCGCCTTAATTCCTCATCAAATGCGTTTGCATGTGTTCCAGATCGGATTCGCAATCGCGGACCAGCGAGAAGGCAACTTTGAACTGCGCATCCAATGGATCAAGGCGATCGCGCAGGTGGATCAGCCGGACTCCAAGGACGAGAAAAACGATGACGACGACGACAGTAACGATGATACTCCGTACGTGCCATTGTTACGTGTCCGATCACTGGCAGTCGTTCAGCGCACTAACCTCTTAGACCTGCTTGCTGTCCGATAGGTTCGACGTCTCTCAAGCCAAGAAGGAGGCTCGCGTAAAGAAGCCGTCCGACCTGGCAGTGTAGTCGACCGTGAACGCTAGTGGCACGTTGTGACTGCGCGATTTGGCTGTCTGGTGTAAGCTTCCGTCGATGAACTCGAATGAAAGCGCAACTATACACATCCACGAGCACTCCTCGCATCTCTTGCCATGCAAGTTCTTTTGTTGTGTTCTATTGGACACCAGTGACCATCTAACGCAACGGTAAAGCAGCTTGTTCACTTCGACTTGCGCCCTACACCTCGTCCTCGTTCAGAAGCATGTTGGGGATGCCGTCGACGATAGGGAACTCGCGGCCCGACTCGGGGCAGATGAGCTTGCCCTGCTTCACGTGCACGTTCATCAGCGCGTGGTGGACCTTGCGCAGCGTCTCCTCGTCCAGCGGCGCGTCCGTTCCATCGGCGGGCAGCGCGCGCGGCAGCCCGTCCGCGACCTTGAGCGTCTCCGCGCCCGCGAGGAACGCGGCCCAGTCGAGCTTGGCAGCCATCTTGCGCACGAACTCGGCGTTGAACTCGGACTCGATGACCTCCACCTGCTCGGGCTCGATGCGCAGCGGGAAGCCCGTCTTCACGCCCTTCTTGTTGCACGTGAGCAGGTTGTGCGTGATCAGGCGCATCGTCGCGGGCAGGGGCGGCACTAGCAGCGGCGGCAGTCGGACACTTTGGTAGCTTTACGCTTGGTCGGTGAGGTTTTTGGCAGCAACCAATGCCAGCATCCACACGAAATAGACGCTAAATTAGGCCGACGCTGACCTAAAACTGAGGTTACATTAATTATTTCAGGATGCGACTGATGCTATGTGTACCACATTGGTAATCAGACTGGGAGCTGATGGAGACAAACATGGGGAATGGCGTGCGTCCATCACTAGCATCGCGCTACGATCCAGCTCCAGTTCGATCTCGTCCTCAACGACGGCGGCAAGGTTTGCTCCGTCATTGGAGACCGATCCACGGCGTCCTCCTCTAAGTATTAGCGCGATACGGTCGTGCGTTTTGGTGGCGTCCATGGAAATGCGGGCTTGAGCGTGGGAGGCGACGCCTGCCCGCTTCCAACTTCAACGCGCCGCATTTCTATATAGTTCCTGTGGGAGCGATCCATCTTCCGCCTCTGTCGTGGGACACCAACCCGCTTGTACTATGCCTGCATACTCACAAGCGCTGGTGGCGCAAGTTTTTTCGCGAGGAACCCATTATTTCGTGGCGACTGTTCACATGGGGGCTCGCATGAGAATGAAGCAACCATGAGTGCCGATTCACCAATACCTGCGATCTATGACGAGCAAGTGGTTGATAATTGAGCGGAACTTGGTCGCTGCACGGAGCCTGCACGGAGCCCGATGCGTCCACTGTCGCTCCCGTCTGCATTACATACCTTTATACTACTACCACGACTACGCGCAACCAGCTCGACCGCACTAGTAAAACGGGGGAAGTGCCAACCAAATACCTTGCCGAGCGAACATACCAGCCAGCCTCGTGCGTTGATGATGAAGAGGGACCTTGCCGCCGCTGCTACGAGCACGAAGTGTCTTCCTTCTTGGGGGTGAGAGATAATAAAATATAGATAGAAAATCTCGAGAGGCGGGTGGGCGTGCCGCCAACAGTCCGCGAGGAATGAAGCGCCGCGGAGGAGTCTACACTTGGCCTGTCCCCGCGAGCACCGAGTAAATGATGAGCAGCAGCACGATGGAGAGCATGCCGCCGAACATGGCGAAGATGATGCGGCGCTGGTTCCGCGTGTTCATCTCTTGCACCTTCTCGTTGTAGTAGGGCGCTGGACCGATCTCCAGATCCGGGCGCACCCGGTACAGCTCTTCCTTCTCCTCGAACGTGAGCCTCCTGGGCAACACATCTCGTTAGTTCCCTACAACACAAAGCATGCAACGACAGAAGAGATAGAGGCACCGTACCGAGGGAACTTGTCGCGGCTGGAGATCGAGGTGCCGCTCAGGTGGATGCTCTTCTCGACGATCTTGACCTGCTCCTCCTGGCTGAGAATGAACTCGACCGACGCGCTCTTCTTGAGTCCGCGGCCGCTCGAGCTCATGCGCAGGATCGAGTGCCGCCGCTGCATCGTCAAGTTGGTGCCGTAGGGCAGCGGCACGTCCGCGCGCCCGGCGGCCAGCAGCTTGGTGGTCACCCGCGACTCACCGGCCGCGGCGGATGCACTGCGCATCCGCGGCTCCGACTGCACGTTCCTGGGCGCAAACATCATGGCGGCCGCCGCGGCCGACTCCTTGACTGTCTGCGCGGCCGGCACGGTGGCGGGGTCGCTCGGCTGCGCGCGGGGGTATATCCGTGTGTCCTTGGAGTCGAGCGAGTCGCCGCTGTCGTCGGCTGGGTCCTCCTCCTCCGGCTGGCGCACGCTGCCCCTCCTGCCGTCCTGCGGCACTACTACGACGCTCACCGCCTCGTCCTCCCGCCGCGCCGCCGCCGCTGCCCGGACGCTCGCCTCGGCCATTGTACTGCGTTTCGATGGGGAGAAGAGACCTTTTCTACTGGCCGGGCTAAGTCAACAGGCGCCTGCTTCCCTGCCGCGGTCGATGTGCTTTGTGCCCTCGAGTGGATTACTATGGGATTCTGTATGGGCGTCGGCTTTTCTTCCGCGCTTTCGATAATTAGACCAAGTGTAACGGCGGGTGACTGGTCGGGTCCAACAACAGGCGGCTCAATCCATCAACCAGATCCTGGAGTGTGCCAGAAGGTAGCAGTTGATACGGCATCCCCAACTAGCAACGCGGAGCTTTTCATTGCCACCACACTTAGTTTAATCAAGTGGTGTGGGAGAAGCGAGAGGTACCGTGGTTGTCCTGATTCAGCAACATGAGGAGAGATGGGCACAGGCGCCGCTGTACTGTACGGGGTGACCCGAAAAACGCGGCGGCTTTTCGAAAATCATTTCAGAACGGAAGTTGGTTGGTCAGCCCACAAAACAGTTGAATTAGGGGACGGTATTTCCGGATTCCACCAATCAGAACGCCCCATTTCATACCGGTTTCAATACCGTCCGTACCGATAATTTTCATAGGAACCGGTGCGCACCGGTATTCTAGTGCGGCGGGTTGGTTGCAAGCGCCAAGAGCTCTCGAAGCGACAATTTGGCTGGTCAAAGAGCACCACACTGCAGTGCATTAGAGCAAGCCGGCGGACGTTTACGGCTACGCGCAGCAGGATGGAGCAGTTCGACGGGGACGCACCGCGCAACCACGTGGAGGCGGAGGCGCAGAAGAAGAGCCACCGCAAGGACAAGCCGTGGGACTCAGAGGACATCGACCACTGGAAGATCGACCCGTGGCAGGACGAGGTCGAGGATGACAAGGCGCCCGGCAAGAAGCGCGCCATGCCTAGCCTGCTCGAGGAGAGCTCCTTCGCGACGCTCTTCCCCAAGTACCGCGAGAAGTATCTGCGCGAGGTCTGGCCGATCGTGACCAAGGCGCTGGACGCGCACAAGATCGCCTGCGAGCTCAACCTCGTCGAGGGCAGCATGACGGTGCGCACCACGCGCAAGACCACCGACCCGTACATCGTGCTCAAGGCGCGCGACCTCATCAAGCTGCTCGCGCGTAGCATCCCCGTCAACCAGGTACAGCAGAAGACGTATCGACTGGCTCACTTGCTGGTGTGTTGCCTGTGACGTCGTGCACTAACCAACCCTTTGCGCATGTGCTTCTTCCCACCTTCAGGCTATCAAGATCCTGGACGACGAGATGCAGTGCGACATCATCAAGATTGGCGGCCTCGTACGCAACAAGGAGCGCTTCGTGAAGCGGCGGCAGCGGCTAGTCGGCCCGGACGGCGCGACGCTCAAGGCCATCGAGCTGCTCACCAACTGCTACGTCCTGGTGCAGGGCAACACCGTGTCGGCCATGGGCAGCTACCAGGGCCTGCGCAACGTGCGCAAAATCGTCGAGGACTGTTTCGCCAACATCCACCCGATCTACAACGTCAAGCGACTGATGATCAAGCGCGAGCTGGCCAAGGACCCGAAGCTACAGGGCGAGAACTGGGAGCGGTTCCTGCCCACCTTCAAAAAGAAGAACGTGCAGACCAAGAAGCCCAAGCAGGTGCGCGAGAAGAAGGAGTACACGCCGTTCCCGCCAGCACCGCTGCCGAGTAAGGTCGACAAGGAGATCGAGAGCGGCGAGTACTTCATGAAGGAGCATGAGCGCAAGGCGCTCAAGAAGCAGAAGAAGCACGAGGAAAAAGTGCAGGAGCAGCAGAAGAAGATAGCCGAGAAGCAGGCCGAGTTCGTCGCGCCCAGCGAAAAGGAGGCCAGCAAGAAACGCAAGCAGCGCGAGACCGAGGCCCAGCAGAACCGCACCTCCTCCATCGAGGCGCTCAAGAACAAGTTCCTCAGCCAGAAGGTAAGCGTTGCCTCAGCAATCCGGCGATTCTTCCAGGATGTTTAGACTGATCCGTTCCTGCGATGCATTTTCACAGGGTGCCAAGCAGGAAACCACGAGCGCGGCCGCGTCCGTGGACGACTACATGGCCGTTCCGTCCAAGAAGAAGCAGAAGAAAGCCAAGAAGAGCAGCGACTAGATCACTATCCCCCTCCGGTCGGGCCAACGGCGTCGCCATTAGCCCAACTACTACTCAAATCACACTACACTTGCATTGATTGATCCATGTCACACATTGCGACAGCAAGTCTCACGTAGCGGACCGGTCCCTGATACCTACAGACCGGTCCGGACCGTATCCAAGCGCAAAGCCTGGAAACTCGGGAGCTCCACGTTGAAGAGCGCATCCTCCTGCTCCCCCTCTCCATTTGCACAAAGGATCTTGAAAGGGCAGCTCTCTCAGTCTCTTTTCGGTATTGGATACTCACTCGTTCACGGTATCTTGTGCGTGTGGAAGGCTTTGCCGGATGTTTGACGCCCTCGGTGGGTTCCTCACTCCAGGATTCTCAGTTGATCGGTCGCCTTGGGCTGTCAGCGAGGCTGTCTAGTGTGTGACTCACTCTCTGGTCATGCGAGGGGGCTACCGACTGATGCAGCGGTATCCATGGGGTTCGTCGCTAGTGGCTTCACTTGCGAAGCGACAATCGCAGACGGTGAATCTGACAACGCTTGTGATCGTGGAATCTGTTCGCTAGAGATAGGATGCTCGTCAGCGGCGCTCCAAGGCACGCCCGATGGCTGCAGCTCCAGTCCGGACGCGTGGGGCGGACCGTGTACATTGCAGGTGGTTCTGTTTCAGGACGCGTTCGTGTGTCGACATGTCAATAAGGCGAATCAATGGGTCGAAGGCTTCGCACAGCCCTACGACGCCGAGTCAAGGTGCTCCTAGTCGCTGCCAATGCCTTGAGGTATGTCGTGCAAAGCCTTGACCAATTCGTGGCGCGTCGGATAGGTACTTCCTCGCCTGCATCGATGAGGGGCAGATCCCGGACGGACTCTCGGAACTGGTGGGTTGGTTCTTTGGGGCAGTATCATTGCGCGTCTCTAGCTGTTTACCGAGTGGCTGACCTATCGATTTCCTCTTGCTAGATCGCGCTTCGACCTCGAGACGGAAGCGTACTCGTCGAAGTCCGCGACTATCGCTCCAACACCGAGGAGCTGTGCCCCGTTTCGTCGGCCTTCCTGTCGTGCGAGTCACCGGTGCAGCCCAGCGAGTACTCCTTCAAGAACAACCCGAGCGTCATGGCATGCCAGCTGTGGCGCAATCTACTCCAGCCCACCAAGAGTACGAACAACAGCAGTCATAGCAGCAGCAGCGTGCTCGGTCTAGATCCGACAGCAGACAACATGATGCTGCCGTTTGACGAGTCCATTGCCATGTCCCAGGACCAGTTGGAGGCGCTCGCGATGGACGCGATGCCCCTCTTCCTCGAGTCGGAGATCATGTCTCCCCGATTAATGGACGTTGAGCCGTTCCCATCCCCACCTTTCCTCCCAACAACTCCCATCGCTTCGCCGGCCGGTGTTGTCGCGACGCAGCCTCGCCGTCCGCTTGCTCGCGTTAGACCCCGTCAAGCCTCGGGTTCACAGCACCAAGTGCCAAGTTCGTCGAGGCAGACGGCGGCAACTCACGCTGGTAGAGTAGATAGCTCCACTATACGGACTGATGACAGCGAGAACGAGCTCAGCGACGCGGGTAGCGACTGTGGGGCCGCCGGCGAGAAACTGTCGGCGTTGCGAATCACGGTGCCTCGCGACGATATAGACTTTGAAGACGCGTACAGCAACAGCTCGTCAGTTGATCGATCATTCACAGCGGTGCATGACCAGCGGCAGACTGCTTCACGGCACGGCGTCAGGCTCCAGCAGTCGCGTCTACCGGGGACGTTCCAGTTCATCGAGAAACTCAAAGGGAAGAAGCGGCAGCGGATCTCCGTGTCGGCGGAGCTGAGCTACGGCAGCCCATCGTGGAAGAACCGCGGCCACGTGGACCACTTTTTCCGGGCAGCTACTTCGTTTGAGCGGCAGCACGCCGTCTCGCTTCAGGTTGGTGGTCTTTAACGACGCACCCGGTATCTTGCATGACACTGACTGGGCATTGACCCGATGCGATAGATCAATATGCGGAGAGTCATGCTGGTTGACTCCGTGCCGAGCGAAGAACCACAGGTAAGACGCAGGCACGCCAGCAATTCGATCGCTCGATGTATTTTGGCTGACTAGTGGGTTCTATCTCACCTGATGTCGGCGCCGACACCAATTTTCCGTCCATTTGCGATCACTCGACTCCTTTCAGCTATCTCCAGGCGGGATGCTGTACCTGGCGCACCAACTCCATGACTGGAGGATGCCGACCGAAGTGATCGCCGCCCACAGCGTGAGCGGCCAGCAGGATGACGAGGAGTTGACACGTAAGTTTGCGCGCTCGGCGATGATCAACCCCGCCCACGATCCGGTCTTTTCGGTCGAGATCGCGAGCGCGGACTCTCCAACCTCGCTCATGGAAGTGCTCCAACTCAAGTAAGGTACCCCTCCACGCTAAGCGCCAACCTGCAGGTAAATGCCTCATCCATAGGCGAAGGGGGCACGAGCACTGGCAATCCACCGGTACGGAGACGACGCAGGCGCGCAGTACGAGTCCCAAGAACTTGCATGTTATGCATAACCGTTGCCTTTCAAGCACGAAATGGTCGATCATGTTTCACCCGGCAATATGCTCGTACAGACCCGCGCAGGCGTCCTCGAGCAGGTCGAGCACGTGATCGAAGCCGCCTTCGTACCACGGGTCCGGCACGCGCCGCGCGTCCTTAAACTTGGTGCAGTACGCGGTCATCATGGATACCTTCTCACACAGTCACGGCATTCACATTAGCATCACGTGGCCTCTGCATATAAACCGCATGGACACAGTAGCACGACCGAGCCGGCAGCACCCAGTAACACTCGCCTTCTGCTTGGCGAGCGCCTTGGCGTCGGCGCCGCCCCAGGCCTCGGCGGCCTCGAGCACAGCCTCGCGGTTCTTGTCCTCCATGCAGATGATGTAGTCAAAGTCGCTCAGGTCCTGCAGCGTGAGCGGCCGCGCGCGCGACGTGAGTTCGAAACCGCGCTTGCGTGCCTCCTTGGCCATGCGCGCGTCCGCCTTCTCGCCCTCATGGTACGACCAGCCGCCGGCGCAGTACCAGTCCGGGTTGCCGCCACCCGTGCCGCACGAGTCCACGCGGAAGCGCGCGGCCTCGCCCTTCTGGTTCACCACGCCCTGGAACACGGCCTCGGCCGCCGGGCTACGGCAGATATTGCCCAGACACACGAACAGCACGCTCGTCGTCGCCGCCATCTTCACCTCGCGAATAATCGGGTCAAATGAGCTGCTTGGAGATCGCCATGGTGTAAGTAAGTTCGGCTGTCATCCGCAAAGTTCGATTATTTATTTAAAGAGACTTATCGGTACAGATCGCCCCTAATGTTGCGTAACCCCAGAGGGTAACCTCGACATTCATCACAGCAACGTTGGGCGATCATGGTGGCGTGGCGGAGCTCGTGGGTCGTCGATGGGGCCGCGGCGTTCTCAGAGCGCGAGGCTTCCGACGGCGACGCGACTGGCCAGCAGAGAGTGGAAGGTTTTGTTCGCTTTGAGGCGTCGTTCGCGTCGCCTGTGGTGCTCAAATGCCCTCCGCAGGACGAAGACGAGCACGGCGACGATGACGACGGCCGCGCGTCGGTGCCGTGCGAGGTGACGGTCGAGTGGGCACCGACGCCGCGGTGCTGCCGGTCGCTACACCTCGAAGTGCTCGCGTCCGCGCGCCACGTTGAGCTGTTCGTGGAGGGCACGCGGCGCAACCTGCTGGGCGAGCAAGAGCACGGCGAGGTGTACTTCGGCACCTTCCGCGGCGCGCGCAGCCGCGACGATCCGCTGCGGTTCACGATCCGCGAGCAGTTCGAGCAGCGATCCAGCGAGCACAACGTGCTCGGATCGGTCACGCGGCTACGCGTCAAGTTCGTGTCGCTCGTGGGTGACAAGCGCGAGCTGCAGCTGCACGAGCTCCGGTGTGTTTATGACGCGATCCCAGACGCGCCAACCCCAGCCACTCCCGCCATGCCGATCCCCAGGTGAGGCTTGTGCATTCACTACGTTCTCACCCTACTAGTTGTTTGCTTCGCTCTCTCATCTGGATGATTGGTATCGTTACAGCAACGTTATGAGTGCATTTGCCGGTCTCAACCTTGGCGGCGGAGCCGTGCCAAGCACTACCAGCGCGCCTAATCAGCCCAACAGTAGCGGCGTCCTCGCCTTGCTCGCAACCGCACAGCAGAATATGATGCAGCAGATGGAGGCCAAGATCACTGGCGCCATCGATGCCAAGCTTGCGCTGCTCTCCCAACGACTCGCGTTCTCGGAGCAGCAGATCTTCAAGTTGCATCAGCGGATAGACAACACCGACAGCGAGCAAAAGGCGAGCGTCGACAGAGTGCAGAATAAACTGGCGAGCTTAGAGGCGAATCTGGCTGCGCTGGGGAAGAGAGAAGACCTCAGCGAGCAGCAACAGCAACCAGCGGAGTAATCAAGCAGCTCGATACTCACAGATGCACAGGTTTGTGGTTGAATATAAGTGTGTTTTGTTCTCCTCAAACTTTGTCTGGTTGAGATATCACTGGCCGGGAGCGCCGTCGTGCCGAGTCGACGCCGGAGAGCTGGAGCCAGCGCATGCAAAGCACGTTGCGATACCGTGGAGTGTCGAACAGCGCGGCGTACCGGCCGAACGACTGCGCGGTGGGGAAGATGCGCGAGAAGTGGCCGCGACGAAGAAACTCTTCCTCCATGGCCTTGACCGTGCGAAGGTCGTCTTCGTCGAGGTTTAATCCCAGCTGCTTGTTCGATGTGAATGTGGGACTCATGAGCTCGTCGACGGTGCGTTTCTTCTTTGTCCCCGCCGACTTTGGCTGCGACTGTCGCTGATTGTTTTTGGTTGTGTCCACAGATGACGCAGTCGCTGAAACTTCAGATGTCAGGGAGTGTCTTCGCAGGCCCGGCTTAACGCCGTGGGGTCGCTCTTGCTTGCTCCTCCCCAGATGCTGGATGGTCGTCTGTGGATCCTGAAATGGGATGCCCACGAGCTGGAACATGTCGCCAACAAGCACGGTCTTGATGCGCTTATCCATCGGGGACGAGCTGCTTAGCGACGGGAACACGTTCACTTCGAGCAGCCATGGGGTCATGTCTTCTCCCTCGAGAAGAACGTCGAAACCGTACAGTTCGAACGCGTTCTGTTTGCTGCTTCCACTGCTGTCGATCTTGCCTTCGACAGCAATCAGCGTCTTGATGATCATATCTTCGAGTTCGCTCTGGAACTGTTCAAGCTGGTGGGCTTTACCCTGCGCGCGGAGGTACTTGACGAGCATTTGCAGGCTCCACTTACTACTGCTTTCGTCATCCCCGTCGTTGTTGCCGTTCTCCGTGTCTTGGTTGGGCTTGAACGCCGCCGTGTTCTTCTTGTTGACGCTGTAGTTGGTCAGGTGGCCAAAGCGGTTCTGCACGGCGCTCTTGCTCGTCGAGTACGGCTCCGTGCAGAAGCGGACGAGCCCGTCGTCGAACAGGTAGACGCGCAGTGGGTCGAATGACGTGACGAGCACGTAGATGCGGAGGTCGAACTTGAGCCCGTTGATCAATAGCGGCGACGCCACGTACCGCTGCATTGGTCAGAGCAACTATGAGAAGAGTGGCGGCACGTGGAGGTTTGGCTGAGCCACTCGTACCTGCACGACGTAAGCCTTCTTCTTGGTCAGCTTGACGTTCGGATGTGTGCTGGCGCTGGCGATCTTGATACCGCGACCGCATGACAGATTGGGTGGCTTTAGTATCCAGAGCACGTTCGGCTCTGCATGGAACCGAGCCAAGAACCGCTGCTTGTCGTAGTCGTTTGCGGTCAAGAACGTCTCCGGAATGATCCGCGCGTACGCTGCGGAGTGTTTCTTCTTCATGCGCAACAGATTCCCACATAATCGGTCCTTACGACCGAGCTCCAGGCTGCCCGGGAAGTGGTTCACGCGCTGGAACGGCAGCAGCGTCAACACGGCTTGTGCGTTCAGGTGGTGGCCCCAATAGATGTTCCAGTTGGTGCTAGATGTTGGGTCCGCGGTGACGAATTTGCGAATGTTGGCGGCCTTAAGTGTGTGACCGATGGCGTTGTACATGTAGCGCTTGGTCACTCTGAGCGAAAGTTTAATGCCCCCTTTGTCGGCCGGTAACTGGCAAACTTGACAACGAGACAGGGCATGAGATCAGCATAGACGCACTAACAGGGCCAACAGCAAACGCGTTCACCTTCATAGCCGGGAGGACAAGGTCGCTCGATGGCGAGGGAGGCTGGGTACGGGAAGAACACGAGCGGAGTGGCAGCCGGGTCGATCTTGGACACGAGTACGAAGAAACTGGGACTGCTACTGTTGTTACTAGTGGTAGCAGCGCAGACACTGGTGGCGGTGCATGATGCAGAGCTTGTTGGCGTCCCAGTCGGAATAGGCAGTGTGTCATTCCCAGCCTCGCTCTCCTTCATGTCGGCTGGCCTCGTGCGATGACCTTTTACGCTACGAGGTGATCATGAACATCAGCTGCACCGTCATGATCAGGAAACCCTCACAGCCTATGAGACATAAATATCCGTCCAAGATTACCCTCGCCAGCGAGTTGACAGCTCTTTGCACGTGCTGCCTGGATATTCTTGGTCGTGTGAGAAACAAACGAGCAATGACCAGAAGCCCGAGCCGTGAAGATTGGGTCACAACAACAAGTTCCTCCAGCTCGGGCGGCACTCAATCTCTCATCAACTAACTTGTTTGCGCAAGCCGACAGCGCAATGGAGCTGGTCAGCCTCAAGGTCGAGTACGCGCCTCTGTCGCCATCTACACGAGTCGAGAGACGCGATCCGAGCGATCCTCCGCCACCGCTCCGCCCGCGATGGAACGCTGGGTCCTCCAAGGGCAAGTCGCCCGGCGTGCTGTCGGGCGGTAACTCGCTGCTCTCTCTCAAATCCTACTACCGCAAGCTTCGGACGTTCAAAGGCACCATCAAGGCACTGATCAACCTGCGAAGGTTCTCGGGCGGAAAGAAAACTGACGGGACTATCTTGGAGGAGCTCGTGACTCCTGCCAACGACCCCAGACGGTGAGGGTCGTGTGCGCTTGTTGTGGCATTACATGAGGCGATGGATGACAGAGCTATTGTGTTTGCTAGGGCAACAAAGGCGGTTGCGCGCATCACGGCGGACAGTGCATCACTGGATACCGTGCAAGGCCAAGTGTACTCACTGGTGAACGACGGGTGAGACCATTTCTTCCTCTTCAACGCAACAAACGCTCTTACCGTTGCACTGGATCCGCTATCAACCAGGCATGTTATCACGGAAATCGATCGGAGCGCAGCCAAGGACGTCTCGTATCGGCAGCAAGGCAACCTGGAGCACTACACGGAGGTTAGCGAGCAAAGCAATTTGCTTGAGTGTATGATCCGTTGATTCACTGTCTCTCGTTTTCACCGTCGAACACTTCAGAAGAATCTGATGAAGCGAATCGCAATGCAGCGGCACCCGCACCTCGTGGCGTTGACGCAGCGGCTGTGGCTTTGTGCCGTGCAGACGGGTAGCAGCAGCAACAGCAACGCCGGAAGTGACTCATCACTAAAGTTCGCCAACTACGAGGCGTTCATGCTGCGTCTTCACCGCCTGATCTTGCCAGAGTTCGACGTCGCGGCGTCGCGTGAACTGATCCAAGACGACTGGGCACGCGACACCAGCGGGAAGAATTATCTCGACTACTCGTTCTTCCACTTGTCAATGTTCGAGCTTGTCGGTCAGGGCTACGAGTCGCTTAGCTCGATGACAGCGCGTGGCTCAAAGCGCTAGCGCTGACATGTCGATTGCTCACTTTCTAACAGATCTGTGGACTGACACTGTCGACGAAGAAGATGTACGTGTCGTTAATTCACGTTGCAGCGTGATGTCGGACCTGGGACTCACGCCGTTTATGCTTGTTGTAGTACATTTCGCTGCTCTACTGCATCATGCACAGCCTCACCTTTGCCTGGGGCGACCGCCACCTCCTAAAGCCCCTCGAAGGTAGAGTCACCCATTGAAATTGGCACTGTGCACTTTCCTTATCGATGTCCATATTGTCCCCGAGCAGATATTAACCCTGTCGACATCCTGGAGGAGTCCAAGGGAGTCACGGCCGAGCAAATCGCTGCCGAACTAAAGTTCGAACTGGAAAGTGCGGAGGCGGGGTCTTTCCTGGACCAAATCATTGGTAGCACGCCACAAGAGCACCATGATCACGTTTGCACCGATGAGAACGGTGAAGCTCAGCGGTTGACAACGGAGTCAGAAGCGTCGAAGTTACAAAGTGGATCGGAACCAACAAACCGACTCGCTGAGCCACGTGGGGACGGTGAATCGGGAGCGAACGGCACAGTAGCCGCAGCAAGTGCATCGGTGAGTAATGCGACTGCAAAACTGTCAGTATCAGATAGCAACCAAGCAACATCTGCGCGTGGAGAGCGAGCAAGAGCCGGCAACGCAGCGGCAGATATTGAGACTGGAGGTGTAGGCGGAACCGATTCGACGTCTGATAGACGTCGATTGAGCGGCAATCGAGCACAAGGCGCGACTTCGACGGCGACGAGGCGCACGAGTGCGTTCAAGCGGCACACCGCTACTAACTCCAAGCCGAGAGTGTTCACGTCGTCGTCAGCGGGGTTTAACCCTCACGTTATCTACGGTGAGTGGGATGAACATGATGGAACAGATGGGTAGTAGCTGACGTATCTGTTCCGACGTCACATCGCCATTTCTGTTGATACAGATGCCGCCGGTCTAGCGGTCGACCAGCAATCTGCCTCGCCTTTGATGGTCAAAGCATACGGGCAACAGCAGCTGGACGCTGCTAGGGAGTTCCAGAGAGATCGTGGGCTCTCGATCTCGTTTGACGGCGACTTTCGCCGCAATACCGGCTCAATTCAGCTGGATGGGCTACACGGCTCTGCTCTTGCACCGATGTTCGCTGCCTCCAGGCCGACTGGACTCGTGGCGGACCGTTCTGCTGCGTTTTTGAGCGGGAGGGAGCTGCCGCACGGGTTTGGCATTTATTCTTCGATTGCAGCGGCTGGAGCGAAAGCGGACAGCACGCGGGTCGCGTCGTTCACCTTTGAGGCGTCATCACCTAGACCTCCGCCTCTCCAAGTCGCCTCGCTCGGTACGTATGATCCAATCAACCACGTCGCGGTGAAGCCGACGACGTATATCCTCGATCCGTCTCCCGAGTCAGTGAGAACCCCTCGGCCGCAAACGTCGGGATCTCATGTCGCGGCTTCACCCACCTCGCCTCGAGCAGCCTCGGCGTCTTACAAGCGCGCTCGCCAGCCATCCGCAGCGTCAACAGCTCACCGACCGGGTGCTCCGCCGTCTTTGGTGGCGTCTTCATCACCAAGGAGCAAACTCAACGTCTTCGACATTGAGATCAGCGCCGCGGGGCTCCAACCGAGTCACGCTTCGCCAATCGGATCACCACGACAACCAGGAGATGATCCTAATACTAGTGCATCACTATCATTGGATCCGATGCTAGTCACGGGAAAGGCAGCGACGCCGCGCAGTCCGTCGAAGGCCTCAATAGGAGCGATGTACGCGGTCTTGAGCCGCCGACCGACGTCTCCACGAGCTGCCCATGGCGGCAGCGGCGGCGTAGGCGACCTGACTTCGATGCCGCTAGAGACTCAGCACCATCAGCATGAGCGCAAGCCGAGCAGCGAGCAGCGAGCGCCAACGCCGCTCGACCGAGTCATCCGCAACCAGACGACTTCGGCGGTCAACGCCTCGGTACGCAGCGTATCCATGGCCAAGCTGCGCCACGCCAGCAGCCGCCGCGTCCCCACGGGCTCTCGACCAGGCAGCAGCCGACTGCCCGCAGCCACCAGCGACGCCGCGGCGCTCAACGTCCAGAGCCTCCCCATCTCCCCGCGCAGCCCTCCATCATGTCATAGTGATGAAATTCATCACTGATTATCACCATCAAAGTGTACCCATTCTACCAAAACCGTCTGATTGGACCATAATCAGATCATCCTGTTTCATATAATGATCTGATTGGATGAAAATGCACTTACACGTTGAAAAGGGAGCCGCGGCATGGGGGGATCACATCTCCCATACATTTCCCAGCATTCGACGAGAAAGGCCAGAGCGGAAACATGGCGGAGGGGCAGCGCGGCGACGACGGCGGGGGCAGCGGGCTCGCGTGGTGGGAAGCGCAGTTCTTCCCGCGGACGCGCGGGCACGCCGAGGGCGCGGCGGCGGCCAGCGTGGCGTTCCGCGGCGAGTTCTTCCCGGCGCTGCTGCGCGTGTGCGAGGCGCAAGCGCTACCGCCCGAGCTGTCGATGGACGAGCTGCGCGTGCTCGTGCGCTTCTGCCTGGGCGACGCCGCGCGCAAGGACGACGCCGTGTCAAAGCAGGATGTATGTCGCTCTTGGTCGAGCGGGTTTGTCTATATTCATGGTGATCTAACCGCGGTATTTGTGGTGACTGTGGTGTTGCAGTTCCTGTGGTTCCTGGCTCGCTTCGGGCCGCTGGAACAGAGCATCCAGAAGGTAAGTGCAACCACGACCAGGACATAGTGATGGATCACACATTAACCGACCTGTTGGCGCAGTTGGTGGCCAACTTTTGTGTGAACCGCGAGATGGCGCCGTGGTTTCACGGTAGCATGGGCCGCAGCGCCGCCGAGCGCGTGCTGACGGCGTCCGGGCTGGACGACGGTGCGTTCCTCGTGCGCTTCTCCGAGTCGCAGCCGACCAAGTTCACGCTGTCGTACCTCAAGGTGCACACGACGAGCAGTCGGCGAGAGGTGAAGAACTGCCTGGTGGAGAACATGGGCCGCAATGGGGGATACGCGCTGCTCGAAGGCAGCCAAAGCCGCCAGCAGCGGACGTATACGTCCCTGCAGACGTTCGTGCAGCACAACTCGTCGCGGCTCAAGCACGGAGTACGTGACTGCTTCGTCTTTGATGAACACTTTTCATCAGCTAGCGGTGTTAATGACCATGCCATGTGCTCAATTGTAGGTTCCGTCGGAGCTGGCGCGCGCGTGCAACTACGAGCTGGCGGACCTGCGCGCCATGTGCGACCACCAGAGTGCTGCGTACACGGCTTTTAGCTCCGAGACGGTTGTAGACGCGCAGGAGTCGCAGACGAACGAAGCCGGTTACAGCGCGTCGATGCTCTTCACTCGCTCGCCGGTGCTGCGCGCACAGATGGAGTATCAGCAGTACGGATTCCAGCTACCGCCCGAGAGCGGCAATGCCGGTGGGTGCTGCGCTGATAGCTACGCTGGTTTCTCGCTGGACGCGCTTTCAGCGATCCCTAGCGACCAGAACAGCTATTTGTCGCCGGGTTCGGCTTCGAAATGCGATAACTCGTTGTCGAACACCCGTCAAGAAGCAGACTACGGCAACTTTTCAGCCTTCGCAGACCGGACAACCAGCAGCAAGAGTAGCTTCGCAGCCGCGAGCAGCACAGCATTTTCTTCAGCCCCTGACGGGTATGCAAACTTTGACGCGTTTGCCGCATCGGCAAGGTTCCCAGCCGACGAATCGCGCGAGCTCGCAGCACGACAAGCCCAGTTTGTCTCGTTGTCGAGGTCGCCCACACGGCCAAAGACACACGCATGGGGAAACGGAGGCCAGCACGACGAAGGCAGCGTGTATGGCTCGTTCGCGAGCGCCAACGTGACTTCACTGTGCACATCGGTGCTTCCTGTTACTGTGAAGGCGCTGCCTTCGTCATCAATGAGCGTCGACTCTTCCAGCGACTACGGCAGTTTTGCTGCTATGGCTGAAAGTGAGAGGTTCGACGGGTTTTCGACGGGTTCATCCTCGGAGTCGATACTTCCGCAATGGGATCCAGCTCTCGGCCCGCCACCCTCCCCTCCTCGGTCTATCCTGCTACGCCCGCCGCCATTGAAAGCGCCGCAATCAGACGATGTGTATGGAAGTTTCTCGTCGCTGACGATCGCCGATCATCGCGCATCTTCGAGCGGTAGCGACAGCATGCTCGCGTCTACGGTATCCTTGCCGAATCTGTCAATCAGAGACGATACGCTACTTTCGTCAAGCGACAGTGGCGATGAGGTAGCGAAGAAGTCCGCATTAGCTGATACGGTCTCAGATATTTCGGCGTCAACACCGTCGCTTTCACTACCTCACCCAACGCGAGGCTCGGCGCTCGAGGAGTTGAACGCGGGTATGGCGTTTTACAAGCAGAAGCAACTGGATGAAGCCATTCTCCGATTCGTCATAGCGCGTGAGATTGCGCGGGAGACGGGCGACAAGGTCGTGGAAGCGCGCGCACTTGGCAACCTCGGCACCGTGTACCTGGACCGTCAGAGCGCGAGACAAGCTGTCGAGTGCTACGAGAAATGTCTCGAGATCACGCGCTCGATCGGCGACACCAAGCGCGAGCGCACAATCCTTAACAACCTGGTGCTCGCCTTTGTGGCGTGCGATGAGTTCGCCGAGGCGCTCGCTTTCTGCCAGGTGCAGCTCGAAATGACGTCGAACGACATCAACCGGCGCAAGATCCTGTCGCGCATGAGCCTGTTGCGCGAGCGCATGGCGCGCGCCGCCGCTGCAAAACGAGAAGCCGAAGCACGCGCTGCGTTCGCCTGAGTATCTACACTGTGATATGATCGCAGAGATTGCGTCCGTGTATTTGTCCACCCACCAAATTGTCCAATAAATAGCGTGCGACGTTCTCATCGCAGAGGATCCGAAGTCAGCAGCCGTCGTCTACAGCAGCACCGATGACGGATGCGGGGCGTTCACACCCGCCTCGTCCTCTCCGATGTCTGCAATGAACGTCGCGTTCACCAGCGGCGGCAGCTTCCCGACGAACGTCTGCTCCAAGCTAAGCTTGAGGTGACGTAATGACTCCGTCGCAGAATCCTCTCGCACTCCACCGCTGCTGCTGGATATCGCGCCACCCCTGCCACTGCCATCAGCGCCCGTGGTCATTTGACTCAGCTGCTCGAACTCGTCCATGGCCAGCTCGTGGTCGAGGTAGTGGCGCCACTCGAGCGCGAAGCTCGCCCACTCGTCTGCACTGCACAACAGCAGTTCTTGGCCGGCATAGGCGCTTGCCTCGCCATGCACCAGACTCGTGACTTGATCATTTTGAGGGGGCAGACACTTCTTCAAACTGGCGGCGAATCCGATGTGCAGCAGTAGCTCGACAGTCGCAGGCGCATCAGTCGTCTGGGCGATCGGCGGGACGACACCAACTCCGCGAATGATGCTGCGCACATTAGCCGATCCGAGCCCAAGCGCGTATAACCGACAGCACAGTGCGCAAATCTCTGGGTGCGAGTCCGACACGAAAGAGTAGAAGGACGACACGTCCGTGTAGTCGCTCGTGGTGGCGGGATCAAACGGGAACTGGCGCAGTTGATACGCGTTGAGAATCTCAGCTGCGCGCTCATTCGTCAGGCTCAGTGATTGAGACATCGCTGAAGTCGACGGGATACTGACGGTGACTGATGGCGGAGTCGAGCTGTTGTCACTCGTGAACCAGCGGTGGAAGTACCGCTGGAAATACAGCGCGACAGCTTTCCACTCGAGCAGCGGGTGGCTGAAGTTCAGCACCGATGCGTCCAAATGGAAGTCAAACACGTAGGCGAGCACCATCGCAGGCAAGTCGTAGCGTCTCCACAGCGTGTCAACCAGCGTTTGCATCAACCCAGCGACGCCCAGCGCGGTCGATGACAGAGGAGGCGACGACGGAGAGGACGTTAGCGCATCGGGGGCGGCGTTCGTTTGCACCATGATCGCATACTGCTGGCTCATGCGGCCGAACTGGTGCATGACGTGCGCGAGCGTCAGACCGCTCTGAACGGCCCCGCCTCCTCCAGCGCCGCAACCAGTAGTCGAATAGGGAAATGGCTGATCCATACCGTGGCCGTCGCTGTCATTCGCAGCCGCATTCCCTTGGGCGCTCTTCAGTTTCTGGTTTGCTTGCTGCTGGACTGTAACGACGCTGTGCGCTTCCCGCAACGGGGCGAGTACACGCTCCATGTCTCGGAGCGTCTTCCAGATGACGCCATTGTCAGCAACGACGAGCTCGATGAGTACCTGGGGTGCAGGTGAAGACACTGCCGCTCCTCCACCGACGCGGTTGGTATCGTCTTCTGCAGCAGCACGGGTGCTACCGACGCAGATGGCTGTGATCACATCCGCGTATTCGAGCACGGCACCCAGACACACAACGATCGAGTACCAGCTCTCGCGTCGTGGCAACGGGACGAACGCGTCACGCACACCGCTGACTTCTCGCAGTGCAGACAGCAGCGAGGGATTGGAGAAGTACGACGCAATCTCGATCAGGTCCCCAACAGCTTCATGGAAGCCCGCGTGCGTGAAGATGCTACCTGCTAGAGTGCTCAGAACTGCTGACACACACGGTACAACTAGTAGCGACGCCCACTTTGGTGCTCGGCACACACGATGCGCGGCGTTAAGCGCTACGACCGAGTCGGCGACGATGCCCATGACTGAGATCTGCTGCTCGCGGCCGAGCTGGTCGAGCACGTCCTCGATCGCAAGCGCCAGCTTGGGCGACGTGTACGCATTCACGTGGTTGCCCATGTCCACCACGCGCACGCACGCGGCGTCGCCGTTCGAGTTGAGCAGCGAGAACGCCACGAGGTGTTGCAGGTCAAGCGTGGACCAGCAGTTGATGCTGAGTGTCAGCCCGCCTTTTATGATGGTCGAATTCAGCATGCCCTCCTTCACGCGGCCAAGCTGCACTGCCGCTAGTTTCCGAGTTGCTTCCACTATATGTGCGTCGTCAAACATGGCGGAGATGTCCGCGATAGTCCTATTGGGACGGGTTGTCGACGGATGGATATATTGGAGAAGGGCTTGAAAGTCGGGCCGCTGCAACACGCCGAGCGGCAAGTTGGACGCGACCACGGTCTTCAGCACCGCTGCAACCCAGTCACCGTCTTCCCCGCCGTCGGTTCCTGAACCGCTGCTGCCTTCCTTCTTTTGCCGCCGGTCACCACTTGTGCCACCTTCGACGGGGATGCCCGAGTCGAGAGAGCGACGATGTCCTTGCTTCTTCCTAGTCGGCGTCGTAAATGCGCCAGCCATTGTCGCACCCCCATCCAGCATATCTGCATTCGACCGCTTGCCCGCATGCTGTCGCAGAGGCTGTGAGGACCCAAGTAGCGATGGGGACATGGCCACTGCAGTGCTGGAGTCAATAGAGGTGGTTGACTCGCTTCTCGAGTTCCTGTTGACGGTGGGAGCGGCCACCGACTCCTCCATCGACTGTTGCAGCACTTGTTCCATCGCCGCCGCCGTGACACCACCAGCGCTGGGTGTGCTGCCACCTCCGACTGGTTTCTCAGGAGAGAAGATGGGCGGCCGTTCGTGGTCATGCTCGTCATTTCCTTCGGCTGCCGCTGGCATGCCGACACCTCCGAGCAGAGATGTCATCGCTGCGCCAGCGTCGACGCCTGCGGTCGCCATACCAACAGCAGCGACTTGCTGGGGAGCCGTCGCCTTCTTCCGGTGTCGCGTCGACGGTGATGCGTGCTGCTGCTCGTTGCTGTGCACCGCTGCGATGCGCTCCCGCCGCTCGCACATGTCCTTCACCTGCTCGACGATCTCGCGCGGGCAGTAGGCGCAGCCCTCGAGGTGGCGCAGCATGTCGGTGGACACGCCGCGCGTGGGCGCCACCTGTTGCAGCCCTAGCCGCGCCACGCAGTACACGCAGAAGGCGTGGTAATGGTACCGGTTGCGCTTCTCGCCGCGGTGGAAGTGCGCCCACAGCGGGTGCACCGGCCGCCCGGTCTTCTTGCCTTCGCCGTGGTGTGTGCTGTTAGACGGTGATCCAGGGTCTTTACCCGCCATTTGCGACGCAGAGGAGTCTCCCAGACTCACCGCGACAGCAGCAGCGGATGTAGACGCTTCTATAGGTGCTTGATCAGCGCCCACGGCGGTGGTGACGGCGCCGTGGGGCTCGTTCGCGAGCGTGTCGGGTGCGGCGTCTCTCAGCGCTTGGCCCTCCATTTTGAAATGCTCCGAATGAGCGAGGTTACGCGACAGCGTAACCCATTGATTCATCTCTCGTATCCACTCCTGTTGCCTTTAAAAATGCTGTAAGTATGAGAGGCGAAAAATTTTATAATCAACCTAGAGCTGTCAAATTAATGTTTAATTTCAACCAATCATGACTGTTCAAATTATCTTCAATTCGCTCTTATTGGCTTTAAAATAACTTATTCATTAAATACGCGGGTAGGGTTACCTTCCAATCACAATTATAAAATTTGACGACCCCTTTTCATCAGAATTTTCCTCAAAGGCCCCGTTTAGCGGAACGCTCAAGACACAGTTAGAAGAGACCGAGCTCGCTCTCGTTGGTCGAGTCTCCGCACTAGCGAGCAGCGATCCGAGCGGCGTGTCGCGCTCCCGATCTCTCCTCGCTCCTCTCGCTCCCGGCCCAGAGCCCTCTGTCACTCGCCGATTCGCGATGGAGAACGCCGCGCCGTCGTGCTCCGTGTCCGGTGGCGCGCCGCGCAACCGCCAGACGCAGGTGGGCGCCGACAGCCAGCAGATCCCGGACCAGCAGCTCCAGCAGCAGGCGCAGCAGCCCCAGGAGCACAACATATTCGGCGGTGCGTGACCTGAGGCATTAATGACACAAGGGATCTAGAGGAGTGTGGGCGGGTGCTAACGCTTGCGATTGGTGCTCGACGAGCAGACAGCAACCTGAACATGGTCATGATGTTCCTGCTGCTGCTGCACTTCATGCAGTACGCGATGCGTCAGCGCTGCGGCTGCTAGACGTGTGGTGCTGCGAGGGCAGTGCGGATGCATACTCGCTCCTCCGTTTGCGCCCTCCGCAGTCTCGGTCGACGCGCTGGTTTGGTACTTCGTGCGGCGTTCATCGGCACTCCGTCGTCTTTGTATTATTGCTGTTGTACTCTCTTCCTTTTCGATCAGTGACAAGTGCCGCTGCTATATAATCCCCATGAACACACTTGCAGCCTCTGTCTTGCACTGCATGTCTTGCTTGTCTCGAGTCGATCCTGCAGGACGCCAAAACGACTGCCAGCCATTGTCAGAAGCCCTTGCAGTCGAGGATGGCCTCGTGGTACTCCTCCCACTCCTGCTTGCTCACGTGGATGTCCTTGAACGTCGGCAGCGACGCGAACATGGACCCGCCGATCCAGGCCGCCAGCCGCCGGTGCGAGTTATACCCGCGCTCGCGTACGTCCGGGTCGGGCACGACCTTGAGCGCCGCGCCCGCGCGTTTGCTCGCGGTCGCCGCCTGCAGCTCCTGCTGGAAGCGGCGGCAGAACCCGGGCAGCATGGTTGTGCCGCCCGCGAGCACCACGGCTCCGAATAGATCGTTCTGCAGGTCCCGATCGCACATGGCGATCGTCGACGCGACGCACTCGTGCAGCCCTTTGGTCGGCTTCATTGGATGGTCATCGCTGAGCTCCTGAGGTCGAAAGAGCACCTCCGCGGGCGCCGTCTGCGTCTGCCTGTCCACTTGGAGCATAGTGCCGTCCGGCAGCTCGAATGCCTTGCCGCTGGCCGCCTCGTCGCCCAATGCGTTGTTATTGTTGCTGCTAATGGATGAGCTTCTCGTCTTGGGGGCCACGGCACACGTCGACTCCTTGATAGCGCTGATGGTGAGGAGCTGGAAGGCGTGAAAGGCGTGGCCGCGCTTGGCGAGCAGTTTGTGGAGGCGGTGGCTGATGTCGAGTCCTCCGGCGTTGAAAGGAACGCAGGCGTGCGGCAGCGCGTAGCCCTCGAACACGGGCGTCGCATGGCTCGAGCCGTGGCCGATCTCCACAACAATCCCGCGCGTACGGCCGGACGACAGCAGCGACAGCACGCTCTGATGCATGAAGTAGAATCCGCACGCGCGCTGCGACTCGAACAAAATCTGCGCCATGCGCTCCTGCTGCTTCTTCGAGCCGGACGGCGAGCTTGTGCACAGGACCTGTTCATCCGGAAGACAAACCACTCTACCCGGTTAGATCTTTGTAAGCTCATAAGCAAGCATAATACGCACGTACCGGCAGCGCGCACGTTTCGGGGTCGACGCGTAGCTCGTGCGCGAAGACGTACTCCCAGATGCGCTCGAGGGCGTCCCAGTCCCCAACGACCCCACGATCGATTGGGTGCGTCATGTCCAGGAAGTCGCGGTACTGCTGACACGCGGCGCCCACAAACGTGTCGCGTTGATGCAGCAGCTCGGACGCTGCCGCAGGCCCCGAGGACGCAGACGCCGACGCTTTCCAGCTCGGCACCTGCGCCGCGAACCACTCGGGGTTCTTGACGCGCCCGATGCACGCCGAGAACGCCGCGCGAGGCGCGTCCTCCCCGGAGAAGCCCGCCTTGATGACACCTGAGCCATTGTCCAGCACGATCGCCTCCATCTCCGCGCTCATCTTACGCAGTCGCCAACGCTTTGGCTATGGTATCACGGTGTCCATTCTCACTCCGTGACCCTTCGTAGCTCCTGGATTGGATACACTTTTCGAAAGTACCGTTGCTGTCATATCTATACGTCCACTTGGTTTTCATCCAATGATTTTAAGCTTTGTGGAATATTAGCCAATAAAAAGACAGATTCGGACTGTTGTGACCTTGGAGATTGACAAGTGAAAACACCGAAGGAGGAAGATGGCGCCACCACCGGTGGGGTCGTCGGCGTTCCGGAGCGCGTGCTGCCACCTCTGGAGCGGCCCGCGCGGCGTCTCCATCAGCGACATCAAGAGCGCGAGCGACTCCTCCATCCACATACTTGGTTTCCCCGTGATTGTGCGTGTTTCCCGCAGCAGGAGCGCCCAAAACGGTCGCGCCATCGATCTGAGCGTGGGTGATGACGCCGATTCGAGAGGCGGGATCCTGCTTTCACGGATACCAGAGGCGGAAAACGAAGCCAGCGGTCGTGACTTATTGCTTCCAGAAGCCAACCTGTCGTGGTTCGCGGTGTACAGCGCGTCTCCGCTGTCGCTAAGCGTTATGATCGTGCTCGAACTGGATGCGGATGCCGGTCAGCAGTGCTATTTCCTCGGTCAATTGGCGCGGATGCCATCGGACGCGAGCGGCACTGCGGCAGCATCGTCACAACTCATATCCGTGTCGCCTTTTGCTGGTGACCAACGCTTTTACGACGGCGAGGTGGCGGAGGAGCTGCTGCTGGACCTGCATCGAGCGTTTCCTGACGTTCCACTGACGGCATCGGCGCGTGAGATCGTCGCGCGCCAGCTACAAGCCAAGGCAGCGAAAGGTGTCAAGCGCACAAGAAAATCGCTTGACGCGTCGGCATTTTACGGGCGAACAGCGGTGGAAACTCCTACCATAGCTGTGACTGGAACAGCCAAGCGAAACGCAGAAAGCACAGGGTGGAATACGTTTTACGCCAAGCTCCAGTTCCGGGTCTCGCGCTCGCTCATGTGCCAGTTAGAAGGCACAGCGCCCTTATTAGCGACGTTCCCGCGGCAGCAAGAAGTGTTCGAGTTTGCCGACCAGGTTGCGGCCTTCCGGCGCGAGCTAATGGCTCGAAAACGCCGCCGCAATGATGCTACCACGAACCAACTCGCGAGTGCAAGCGAGACGCCGCTGAGTGTGTGGCACCCGCGCACGTTCTCGTTCGAAAGCGCCCACGAAGGCAAGCGTCGGTTCTTGGTCGCGAGCTTGGACGAGTTCTGGCGGACGTACGAGGGCACGGCAGTGGGACAGCGTCACGTGTATGAAATCATCCGCGAGCGCGTGCCCTGCCGACTCTACTTTGACTTGGGTAGGGTGCTCAAGTGTGTATTTTATTGGTCAGGGAAGCTTGTAAGCGGTGCTACGTGGAGAATTATCACCTGATGCGACTGATTTATTCGCCTCTTGGGTCGCTGTTGTCTGCAGAGTTCAAGCGCGCGCTCAACCCAGATGTCAACGGCGACCGGCTTGTCGAGAGACTGGTATTGCTTCTCCAGCTGCAGCTTTACGTAAGTGTCTGTGCGTGCTGGTGCGCTTTAGAGCAAAACTCGAGTTCTCTGACGCTTTTCCGTCCTACATTCGATACCCCAGCGCCAATTTGGGCTCCGAGTGTCGGCAACAAAAAACGTCGTGCAGTTGGACTCGTCGACATCTGCCAAGTTCAGTCGCCACTTGATCGTACGTCGCGCTGTAGCGCACCAAATGGCTTGTTTGGTCTGTTGTGAGATCATTTCAACCGTCGACTGATCGTGCGTCATTATTGATATCCGTGTGCATAGTTTCGCTTTCCCAATGGGGAGCTTTTCGCTGACAACCTACACGCCGGAGCGGTACGACCACGCTCCCAGTCCCTTGCTTGACCATATCGGGTCGGTCCAGTGTCATTGTGCTCACTGTAGTCACCTATATGTACAACCAGTTTGTACGCGAGTTCATCAACGACCTCGTGGACCCTGCACCAGCAAACGAGAGCGATGACAGCGCAGATCAACCCACTATCAACAGTTCACGGTCGTCACCTTTCCTTGTCCGCAATACCGACCACGAGGGCAAGGATCAGTGGCAGCTCTTCATTGACACGGGCGTGTACACCCGGAACCGCATGTTCCGCGTGCTGGGGTCCTCCAAGTACCGCAAGACGGCAACACTGCGGCTCCACCCGGCTGGCGGCGACAGATTTGACTTCAACGCGTTCTTGTCAACGCTTGTGTGTCCGTTCCCGTCGCTAGAGGCCATGCGGCTCGAGTCACCATCGACACGCCTGCTTCGCTGTTCACAAGTTGGAGCGTCGTCACAGCGGGCTGGGCGTCGGACGCTCTTCACAGCCACGCGCGTATCTTCATCCAGAGCCGTCGAGTGCCGGCAGTCGGTTTATCCTCAGCTGGACGCCTTCATCCGTTCGCAGGCAACGCGCGGCGGCGTCCAAGGCGAGATCCGCGCCATCCAGATGCTGTTCCCGCCGGGACTTCCGCCAAACGAAGAGGGCGGAGAGAAGACGACGGAGTCGACGTCGAAGCCGTGGATGATCACATATCACATGGCAAAGAACCGGTGGTGCGACAATATCGGCCGCGCGCACCGCAGCAACAACGTCATGTTCGTCGTGGACCTGTCACTGCGGGTTTATTACCAAAAATGCCACGACCCCGCGTGCCAGGCACTCGACTACAGGTACTGCTATCGACTCTCACGCACCACACGCACTCGTACACGCACTCACGCCACTCGTATCTCTCTATCTTCCTCTGCTTTCGCGCTTCCCTCACAACCATTTGCTGTCTGCCGGTGCTCTCGCTTGCGAAGGTCGCCACCGCAGCCACTGCCGACGCACATCCTTCTCGACTTGGATGGCGCGGAACCCAACTAGCACGTCATATAAATACACCCCGCGGTCGCACTCGCGACGGACGATCACTCGATTGTGAAGCCGGTGATATCCATCTGAACGATCTGTTGGGATATACAAGTTGGTTAGCTATCATCCCTACTGATTCCCAATACCAAGCCACGTACCAGCTTGAGGTACTCGGCCATCACGTCCTTGGAGTTGTAAATCGGCAAGTCCACACGGTTGAAACATGTGTGCGCCTTGGGGAACAGGAAGCTCTGGTTCACACCAGCGAACGCGACGTTGAACCTCCGCACGCGGCCGTCGCTACTGATCAATCCCTGTTGATAACAGATACGAGGGATATCAGCACAGACGGATGCAAGGGACCAGATGTCGACAGTCCGATCGTACCTTGAAGCCCTGCGCGGGGACACGGCTCGTGCCCGTGGCGAACTGGAGAAGACGCACGCGGTCCTCGTTCTTCATCTCATTGATGACCTCCCAGAACCACTCGATGTTGTTCAGTTCGAGCTCCGTCGGGTAGTTATGCGTGAAGAACTTGAAGTCCGTGTGCTTCTTCCAGTCCTCAACATCGATCGATGGTACACCTGCAAAGAGTACGAAACATCGATAAGCAACAGCGTCAGACATGTCACCACCACAGAGGAGTAGCAACAATGCAAGACGTACCACACATGAGCAGCTCCAGTTCCTGGTAGTCGAAAAGCTTGAGCAGTCCCTCAGGCACGACGTCGTACAGAGCCGTCAGGAAGGAGAGCAGCTGGTCCGCAACGCTGTCGAGCACGTGATACTTGAACAACGCTTCCAGGTACCGCGCGCGGTTATCACGCGTCACGTCGATGTTGGCGCCATCTTCAACGAGCTCCACGATCTCGGGCTTGCCATTCACCAGTCGAGTAGCCGTGAAGTCGAGGCAAAGGGGCTCAATGTCGTCGATCTTCTTCACCATCATCGCACTGTTGTAGATCTCGTCGTCCAGGAACTGCAGGTCGGAGAAAGAGATTGGCACGCCGAGGATATGCTTGAGGAAGGGCAAGGCTAGGTGCACTGGCACCAAGTGCTCCTCCAGAATGGCCTTGCCCACCAATCTCCCGGCGAACTCATAGTATGACAGGTGATCCTTGCGCAGGCTACCTGAGGTCGCATTGATCCAGTAGCTGCGTTCGTCGCCGACCGTCGAGGCGAAGAGACCAAACTCCGGGTCGAAGAGCTCCGCGAACAGAAGCGTAAACCACTCGCGCATGACACCGCCGGCGTCCAGAGCGGGCTCCCCAGCAAACACGACTCTCCATCGTTGGCGAAGCTGGTACGGCTTCATCGCTCGCACAAGCTCGAACGAGTCCTCAAGCAGATGGTCGCGTCGCACAACGAGCTCCGCGTGACCTGACTCCCAGGGCAGCCACAAGCGGTGGATCTCCGTCGAGAACCACCGGATCTTGTCCGTGAACGGCAGGTTGTGCACCCCCTCGAGGTTCATGATGAGCTCCGAGGTGCCCGTGCCATCCATGATGTTGATGCGGTAGTGAAAGTCCGTGGCCACGACGTCCGACTCGTTGAGTACGAGCCGCCCAACCGAGTCACGTACGCGGATGTAGCCGATGGACAGGTTGCTGTCGCGCTCACCGTTAATGTATCGCGCGATCGAGAGGCGCTGACTGCCCTGGTCACTCTCGATTGAGTCCCGGCTCGAGGGTAAGCGGCTCATGCGCACCCACCGGTGAAGTCCGTCGTGCGTCGGCATGCGCTTCCACTGCAGTCGGCGGCTCGCAGCCAGCTGAAGCTTGCTGAGGTGCGGCGGCGCGCCCGAGAGGCTACTGCCGGCGCCGCTGCTCGGTCGGCCGCCACTGAACGAGTTGGCGCGCGTGATGGCGTCGTCACCGCCGCCCACGATGCTCAGCGACGTGTACGGCTCGGCCTCGCCGATGCGGTCCATGCGCGCGTCCTTCTTGCGCGAGTAGCCGCCGCTCGGCTTCTTCTTAGCGCGGTACTTGTCGTGGCCTCGCATGGTCTGGCACAGGTCGCACATTTTGCGCTCCGGGTGGTTCCGGAAGTGGCAAACGCCGCAGCGCCACAGCATCTGCTCCATGAAACTAGGAAGCAATAATCATACAAGGCGTCGTGAGCAGTCAGATAGACTGAAAGACTAACACAGCGGTCACTATACCTGTCGTTGAGTTCCTCGCGGTAGACGTCGGCGGGCTCCGTGAGGAAGACCTGCGTCGCGAGCGCCTGCTCCTCTCGCTGCGCGCGCAGGCGGCGCAGGAACAGCACGATGAGCGCGATACCCAGCACCGCGAGGAGCGTGCCCACGACCGCGATCGCCGTCAGACTCGACATGTCCGCGCTCCTGCCGCCTGTCCAGGCGTTAAACACACGCGCGGCAGCTTTCGAAGACTGTCAATGAGAGGGAGGGAGCGACGGGAAGTCGCCTCGCACACGTCCTTTCTCGCCTGGCGGGTGCGTCTCGGCGGGAGAGCGCGGGCGCGGAAGGAATGAACGGGGGGCGAAGAACCACTAAAGGCGCGGCGCAGTCGGTCCGTCGGCGCGCTCGGTTGGTTGGTCCCGTCGCGCTCGGTGGCCGCGCGGAGATGGAAAGAACCGGCGCGCGCGCTGTGCCTGTGAGTGCTGTTAGTGCTGGATTAGGCGCGCTTATTAGTATTGGCGGTGGCAATGTGGGCGCGGGGTCTTTCTTGTTGGGAAAGGACGGTTGTTGTTTGATTTTGGGTTTTACGGTGTGCTCTGGCCGAAGTAGCCAGGGCGGGGCTGTTAAAATTGATAATGCAGGCATACTGAAAGCAAGAGACACACGCTCGGGCCACTCGCCGACCCCTAATCGCTGCCCAGCCACGGGGCAGGGAGTTCAACGAAAAAGCAGGCGTCAAAAGCGGAAAAAGGGAGGAGAATTGTACTTATGCTGCGCACCGGATGCCTTGTTTGAGACTGTGTGGCGAGATGATTTGATGCTGGTACACAGTGTGACGAGCTTTATGTGGCGTCAGCGCCCGAGCTATCCGAAATGGGCGGGGCGTGCCCACTTCTCCCAGAGATGGCGCTAGGCTCGGTGCCTGTTATTACAGGTGAGGCAACGGTGCAACTGGATTTGTGTCGCGAGAGCCTAATGTTGGTGCTGATTCCGCAGTATTACGTGTGTACTGTTATAAAGACGACGATTTAGGAGAGTTTGGAGTGATTGTCAAGATAGAGATCGAGGGCCAGAGCTGGTCACAGCAAGCGCACCTTTACTGAGGCCAGGTCTGGCTGGCCCTAGACTTCTTGCAAACGACATTTTATTCTCCTTCTCTGCGCACTGTTCCTATGTTAACGCTGCCTACCACAAGAAGTGTCTGCTCTTCTGCGTAGTGGTGTGGCACCTCCAATCGTCCCGTGCTCCAGTCGCACTGCAAGCAGCGCTGTTGTAATACGCGATCATGACGTCATTTGGCTGCGCGTCAACTAAATACATTGTATCAGTACAACCACCAAACATTAGACACGAAATCGTTACAAAACAGCTGGATGATTATTTATTAGTTATTCATAAAGTGCCTTAAGAAGTGGTTTACGCGACCCCATTTCGCTCTGCCAATTACAGCGCGCCAGGTCAGACCACCAGCAATTATACCATAAACCGTTTACGACCGCCTCATTGTGCAAATGGGTACCCACAATTACACCGTGTAACCCAGCCCGGCCAAGTCCTGAAGTGAAACCCCCGACTCGATCCATCACTTCCTAATTTTAGCCGCCGCGTCCAAGCATCGCACGTGTCCGTTTGGCTCCTCCGCTCCTCCGCATCGCCTCGGCCTCCGCTGCTATTGTAAGATTGGTCGTAGCGATCACCTTCGTCGACGTACTGGCGCCGAGTGACGCCGCTGTCCCCCATCGATCGATCCGCCTGACTGACGTGCGCTCTGTGCTACTCGCTGCTTCATGGGCGCCGCTGCCTCGACAGGACATCAAGGCATGAGACTCGTGGGGGCCATGCCGCCTATCGGTGGCGTCGCATCGCCCACAGGGATTGGGCGATCTCTCCGGTCGCCGACGAGCTCGGCGCCGGCGTCGCCGGCTAACCAGGCATCCGAGGTCGAGGAGAATGGACCGGTGGAGGCGGCGGTGCTGCGTGCCGCCCGCGCGCACATCAAGGCTGGCGGCGCGAACTTCGACGATCCGTTCTACACGGTAGACCTGCGCTTGATCGCCGCCAAGTTCAAGCGCATGGCGGAGCTACTGCCGCGTGTGCAGCCCTTCTACACCATGAAGTGTCACCCGGACGTGCGCGTGTTCGAGCTACTCACGGGCCTGGGCTGCGGTGTGGACTGCGCCAGCAAGCCGGAGATCGAGTTCGCGCTCGCGCATGGCGTGTCGACGGACAAGATCATCTATGCCAACACCATGAAGCAGACATCCCACTTGATCTACGCGCGCGAGTCGAACGTGCCGCTCATGACGTTCGATAGCCTGGACGAACTGGCCAAGGTTCAGCGCGTATTTCCCGAGGCGCAGCTCGTGCTGCGCATCAAGGTCGACGACTCCAAGGCGCGCAGCCAGTTCGGACCCAAGTTTGGTGTCGAGATGAGCGAAGTGCCCGGCATTCTTGAGACGGCGAAGCGCCTGAACGTCAACATCGTCGGTGTGTGCTTCCACGCAGGCGTCGGTATTCTGGACGCGTCCGCGTTCACGGACGCGATCGCCCGCGCCAAGGAAGTGTTTACTATGGCTGAAGGTCACGGGTTCCAGTTCACGCTGCTCAATATTGGCGGTGGTTTCGCTGGCGACGATAACGGCCCGGTCACGCTCGACGACGCCGCGACTGCAGTCAATGCGGCACTCGACGAGCACTTCCCAGAGTCGTCAGGTGTGCGTATTATGTCGGAGCCTGGTCGCTTCTACGTGTCGGCTAGCACGGTACTGCACCTCAACGTTGTGGGCCGCAGAATCGACCCGGCGCTCAGGGAGCGCGCACTTGAGCTGGACGCGCCGCACCCGAACCTGCCGCGGTACATGTACATTCTCAACGACGGCATGCACGGCTCGTTCAACGCACCGCACCTGATAAAGTTCCACACACCCGCGGTGCTGAAGGCGCCTTATGCGGACAAGACCATCAAGGTGCCCTGCAGTCTGTGGGGACCCACGATGGATGGCAAGGACATGATCACCGCCGAGACCGAGCTGCCCGTGCTGGACGTCGGTGACTGGATCTCGGTCCCGCACATGGGTGCCTACACCTTCGCCACCGGCTCGACGTTCAACGGCTTCACCCTCCCGGTGCGAATCTACCTCGAGGACGCCGAGACCAAGACCTCCGAGTTGCCGGAGGCCCCCGAAGCCAAGGACTAGAGCTATTCCCAGCCACCTCGGCCCTCTCGCTTGCTGTATATTCAACATCCCACCCAACAACTCACTTTTAGACTCGCTCCACTGTTGGGCTCTCGTTCGGTGCGATGGCGCTACGCTCTCCCCGTGTAGCATGCTCCAAGCGTGTGTATATCCTGCATGTTCTCCACATCGCGGCTGCATTTCTCCCTCGTCCGCATCACATCGGACAGATCTATCGACTAGAGGTATAAAGGAAGAGAATACACGACCAGCCTGCACCACAGATATCTATCCCATTCGCTGTTAAACGCCCAAGGTGGCCGGTTATGAGTTCGCAACCGGCCACCATAGTGTCATTAGCGAACTGGACACCTTGCGTTTAACGTCGCGCAGCAGTCTAGAGCACACTCAGTAGTCCGTTTAGCATGTAGTGATGTCTCATACACGACATCTCCTTCACCGAAGGTCGAGAACGATGTCAATGCGAATCTCCACCCATGATGAGCGTGTCTTTTGGAGTAATTTGGAGATGGATACGCGTAACCGTAACCTTTGGCCCAGCTTCACTTCTGAAGGTGATGATGATGATGCGGTCGCGTTGATTCGCCCACCACGTTGGCACAAGCTGTAAACCTATTTTGGTCGCGTCTTTATTCCTCTTTGAAGTTGGACTTGAATGTGGTTTTACAAAATGGCGACGTTCGACTTCGAAAAAGCACCGGCCGATTAAAAATGCACCAATAATCACAGCGTCTACCGCATGTGAATCCGCTCCTTGCACTTCCTTTCGCGGCGTTTCGAAAATGCGCAGCACGCATGTGCCAGCCTTCGACACAACTACACACCAGCGCAATTTTGATTTGGGCCAACAGCATTTTGTGCCAAAATCGCTGATTTCCAGCGAGCAGACGCGCCAGCGCATGGGTACAGCGCAACGATCCATCAGCAATACGAGACAATTTTTGCGCGCAAGGAATCTCTTCAGCGCAAACGATCCGTAATACACAATATGAGCCATAGATGCATGCGCTGCTGAAGCGGCGCTGGAATTTTCATGCATTTACTACGGCGAGGTGTCCAGACAACGCCCGCCAGTCACCTTTCGTTAAAGCGAGCGCGGTGGTGGTCGCGTAGCAGCCATAAAGCTTCTGGGGTTTAGCTTTTCCGTCACAATTCACAGAGATAAGTACCGCAACGGGCAATCTAAGTGGCGACTGAGTGCCATTGCGTTGAGTTTGAAGTGCACACGCGTCTTATACGTGAAAAATTTCCCATCACATTTTTTTTTTTTTTTTTTACGCCTTTGGCGTCGTGCGGTTGTCTATCCGCCCACCACGTCTTATTTACCTACACACATTCCCATATTTGCTCGAGCTAACCAGCATCGCATACGCCAAGGGACGTCACTCAGGAATATCCAGCGGCGAACCAGATCACCAGGCGCTCCATGGGCCACGCCGTGGTGCCCAGCACAATGAACGCGCCGCCGTGTCGGCGTTGGCGTCCGCCAGCGCGCGTTTTCATCAGCGCCTTCCTGCTGCTGCTCGTTGTCCAAGTTGAAGCAACGCGCGCGGATGAAGATGGCGACCAGCAGAAGCACGCGCGCCTGCGAGTCCACCGACGGACAGCGGCAATGGCGGAAGGCAGTAGCGGTGGCGCCTGCAGCGCGCCGGGCTCCTTCTTGGGCGTGGGCAACACCAAGTGCCTAAACGACAACCTGGGCGCCGCCATCTTCCTGCTGGTCGTCATCGTGCTCGTGTCCACGGGCTTCGAGCGCGTCATCCACTACACGCGGCGCGCGATCGTGTGTCCGCAGCTGCGGCGCATCGTGGGCCGAATCTTCCAGGAGATCATGATCCTCGGCTTTCTCTCCATGGTCATCTTCACGCTCAACACGTCCGGCGCGCTCGAGGCGGTGAGCTTCACGTTCGACAAGGACCTGACCACGACCGAGCGGCTGCACTTCTACGAATTCTTCCACTACGTGGTCTTCCTCACCATGATCTACTTCATCGCGATCGTGCTGCTGCTGCTCTTCATCGGTACCGTCGCGCCCAAGCTCCTGTGGGAGTCTGCGAACGCACGTGGCATCAGCAAGACTCACGGCCTTGGTCGCCGCTACCGTTTTGAGTCGGACAGCGAAGATCGGCTTGACTACTACCATCAAGACGAGGATGACGGTGACAACGACGGTGATAGCAAAGCCTCACGCCGACGCAAGGAGTCGTTTAACCCATTGAACAACGCGTTCGAAACGCCTCCAGCGTCCACACTGTCCGACGACGAAGACGGCAACGACAACACCATTGCAGACCGCCGGTACGACGTTCAGCCAGCCCACCAGTTCACGTGGTGCCGACAGGACGAGCGCAACGGCATGATGCAGAGCTTTGCGGCCATGCGCGAACGCTCCAAGTCCGGCATGGACCTCGCGCTCGGCGCGCGCGCGTATGCGCTACTGTTGCATCGGTACCAGCGTGAGAGCGGATGGTGCTTCCGCCTGAACCTACGCAAGCAGTGGCAGCTCTACAAGAGCTTCGAGCTGCTCGCGTATAACATTTGCCAGCACCGCTCGGGGTACATTTACAAGAACGCGCGCGAGATGGAGCGCCTCTTCGATGTGCGCCCGCCGCCACCGCCGTGTCCTGTGGACATGAATACGGACGACTACATCGCGAGCTGCGACCCAAGCCCAGCCAGTGAAGCCCCAGCGTTCACCTTCGAGCAATACCACGTACTGTGCATGCGCAACCTGCTCTTTCACATGACGGAGCTGCACCCGAGCGCGTTCGTGATCCTTGTGGTGATCAGCGTGCTGCCCTCTGCCTTCCCTCGGTTCGCGCATTGGATCTTCATCGGTGTCGGCGCGGCGCTGCTCCTCACCAATGTCGTCATCCTCTTCAAGGTGTACCGCATCTTGCGTGGCATCGTAGACGACCGGTTGCGGGTCGTCTCGATGCGCGAGATCCAGGCGCGACTTGATCATGCGGCGGCAAAAAGTGGCAGTGGCTCCAACGCGCAGATCAGGCCGCGCAAGCCTACGTTCAAGGCTGCGGCCCTGGCGGTGCGCGCTATTTTGCGCATGCAAATGTCGGCGTTATGTCACAGCGCACTGCACCACCACGACCACCGGTTCTGGTTCTCGAGCCCCAAGTTCCTGCTGCGCATGTTCCAGTTCGCGACAATCGGCCAGGCCTTCTATCTCGTGTGGCTCTCGCTTGTTGAGACGCAGTCTGTTCTGCAGGAGACGTCGGTGGAGGCAGTGTGGTACTATCTGCTCGTCATGCTGGCGCTCCCTGCCCTCGCGCTCTTTGTCATCACCCCGATGACCATGCCCAGCCTTGTGCTCGTGCTGAGTCTCACCGGCATCTTCGCTGAGCTCAACACCGAGAACGAGTCGAACGCTTGCCATAAAGTCGACAAGCGGACGGCGAGGGAAGAAGCCAAGATCCACATGCGCATCATGCGCCGCTCGTTCCTGCGCAGTCACTACTCGGACGACGAAGACCGCTACATTGCGCGGCACACATTTACGCAAGAGAATGTCTTGAACGTCGAAGATAGTGGCGTCAACAGCGACCGGGGTAGCCGAAGAAGCCGCGTAAGCACGCCGGTACACCCTACCCCAGCTCCGGAGTCTGGTGATAGTGCTGCAGACCTCACTGAGGCAGTGTTGTCTCCAACGTCAACGTCGAACAACGTGTTCCTGCGCATTTACGACTCCCCCGTGGTCGCAGTTCAGCACAGCAAGCTTTCGGTTGCAGACCTCGTGTCTCCAAGCTCTCAGCGCAGTACCGGCGACGGCAACTCGCTCCTCGGACGCTGGCGGCGAGACAAAGGCAGCAGCAAATACCGGTCTCGGCCTCGAGGTGACTTTGGTCTCGGACATTCGCGAAGTTCCAGCTACAGCAGCGACAGCAACGGAAGCGGTCATTCTTACCACCGATTCGACCATAGCCACTCCCTCGGGCGGAGCGGGACGCTCCCCAGCGACTACAACGCTGTGCGTGGCGGGTCTTGGGGATCTATCGCATCGTCGAGGAATACCCGATCGTTTGGAAGCTTCGGACGCGACCAGAGTGGATACTCAGGAACCAGCCGACGCTTCGATCTCGCTGCGTTCCAGGCGACGGGCGACAACCCGCGCGTCGCGCTTAACAGCGTATACCATAGTCCGCGTCGGAATCGAGGCCGCGGCGAATGGTCACAAGCGCCCATGTCAAACGATCCCGAGCGACCGAAGACCACTCAGCAACAGTCGCAGTCGCAATCTTTGTCGCTCCCTTGGGTCGGCAGCAACAGTGGTCTCGACGAAGGATCCAACAACCCGCCCGTCGGAGACGACGCGGTGTTGAGCCCAGTCGCGGCAACATTCAAAAGCTATTGCTCCAAGTACGGCGGCTACCCTGAACAGTAACAGAGAGCGATAATAGACACACAAAGGTCGGGAGGGAGACATTAATGCATCCACGCAAACAAGCAAACAGTACCGTTTGAAGCAAACCACAACAAATGCTATGATGATGGTGGTGGACCCCAAACACAGGAGCGTTTAGTGTGAGATGCGTATGTGCGTGCCTACTCTGTGGTGGCGAATCAGCCTGCGGTGAGCGGCTTGTTGTATCCGTACTTGGGCCGGAGCGCACGCTTCTCCTCCTGCAGTGTCGACATACTCAGTAATCAGTGAGTCACCAACAACAACAATCAAACACACCGGAGCAACATGATCGCTCTCAACACACGCACCATGGAGATCGTCGCGTCCGAGTAGATAAGCCCTGTGTCCGTTGGCTGCTGCGAGCCGCCGTTTGGTACCGAAGCTTGTGCTTGCTGTGACGACACAGCACCCATTGGTGGGACCATTGTAGGAGAAACACCGGCACCTGGAGGCATCCCAACAGCTGCGCCGCTAGCGGCAGCGGTAAGCTGCTGGTTCATGTATGCCATTGCAACAGGCGGAACAACTGCACCTGGGGCAACCGGCGGGACAGGCATGGTGCCAATAGGCCGAGGCACACCAGGGGCAACTGGCACTGCTCCCCACATCGGAGGCGGAACTCCAGCGACTCCAGGAACTCCAGGCACACCGGGGACTCCAGGAACACCGGGGACTCCAGGAACACCAGGGACTCCAGGCACGCCGGGGACTCCCGGAACACCCGGGACAGCACCGTGCATCGGTCGAGGAGGGAAGAACCCTGGCTGACCTGGCATTAGGGCAAACCCACGCGGAGGCAGCGGTCCTCGCGGCGGCGGAAGCGGCCTCATCCCCATCATCGCTGGTGGTCCCTGCAGGTGAGGTGCTGCGGCCATCGGCGGGGGGACGCGCGCGCCAGGAAACCCGACGGGGATGCCTGGCGCGCCACCCATCGGTAGGCCGTCCAGTCGCGGCTTTTTGGTCGAGTCGTCGTTTCTGTCCTCGCCCGGCACGCCCTGCATGCCGTAGATCTCCACGTCGACGCTGTCGCGACCGGACTTGGCATTGGGCACGGCCGCGAGCTTCTCCTTGTGCACCTGCATGGCGTGCACGACCATGCCGCTGGCCGTGTTGAGCTTCTTGTGGCAGAGCTGGCACTTGAAGTGCCGCGCCTTCTGGTGCAGGATCAGCACCTTCTCGTCGTCGAAGTTGCGGTCGCAGTAGTAGCAGTAGATGCGCCGCGCGGCCTCGGCGCCGTCCTCGCGGCGTTTCTTCTTCCCCATGCTGACCCCCGCGCACTACCGCTTCGATATACAAACAACAAGAGCGAGAAAGGATGCGCGCGCCGGTTTCCCTTGCTTGGATAAGAGGAAAGGTCAGTCGGTGGCGGCGCTCGTTGGCAGGAAGCCCTGTATTTCTAAATCGTTTCTATACGGTGTACCGTACCCAATTCAATAAAGACCGATTACCATCGGGGATGGTGTGTTGTCCCAGACAAACAGTCTCATCCCGGAGTGATCCCAAGCTCTAATTACGCAATACAAGCTACGCAAACCGGCGGAGAACGGAAACAGTCAATACAGCGCGGACAGGGAGGTTTCCTGTCCTGCGACGCTGATGGCAACATACCCCTATCTTACAACGCACTGCCTCATTTGATCTGGATGTGGTTGCTCGTTCAGGGGGGGGACCGTCGTTTTAGCTCGCTTCTTCCACGTGTCCCCCAGCGAGTGCCGCCCAAACACACAAGCGAAAGCAACAGCGGCGCGCACTTTCCGAGCGGCCGACGACTGACGCGGACGCCCTCCCCCGCCCGGCCCGGAGACGCCAGTCAGCCAGCCAGCCAGCCAGCCAGCCAACCACAAGCGAATCCCAAGCGTGCGCGGCACCCCCAGCCTCCCCTCTGACCCCCCAGGAGCAAGCGCGTGCGTGACAGCCCCCGTTCGGCCCCCCAGCGAGTGCCATGTTGGAATACGACAACTCGGCGTTCTACTACTTCTCGGTGTCGCTCTGCGTGCTGTACGTAGTGCCCGTGACGTATCTGTCGCTGCGACGCATCCTGTACGGCGTGTTCCTCAAGGACCGCCTCATCGACCGCCAGAATGTGCGCTGCGAGCGCGAACTGAGTAAGATGAAGCAGCTCGAGGCCGAGAAGACGAAGCTTTCGAACGTGTTCTCGCCTCTGTTCGTCGGCAACCTGCTCGTGCTCGCGGCTATGTGGTACGGGCTCTACCGCATGGTCTCGCTGCTGCAGGAGGACTCCGAGATCAAGTCGTTCGATCCGTTCGCCATCCTGGGCATCGCAACGGGCGCCTCGGAGCGCGAGATCAAGCGCGCCTACCGCAAGATGAGTCTGCTGTACCACCCGGACAAGAACATCGGCGACGCGGTCGCCGAGCAGAAGTTCATGCTGGTCGCCAAGGCGTACGAGGCGCTCACGGACGAGGTCGCGAAGGCCAACTACGAGAAGTATGGCAACCCGGACGGTCGCCAGGCACTTCAGCTCTCGATCGGCCTCCCCACGTTCCTGATGGACCCGGCGAACCACAACGTGGTGCTCTTCCTGTACTTGATCATCCTGGTGATCGCTATCCCGTCGTGCGTCGCGCTCTGGTACAGCCACTCGAAGAAGTACGGCGACTCGATGATCATGTACGACACGTACGGGTTCTACAACTTCGCCATGTCCCAGCACTCGCCCCCACGTATGCTGCCCGAGATCCTGGCGGGCTCGGCCGAGTTCCGTGAGATCCCGCGCCGCCCGTCCGACGATGCCGAGCTCAACACGCTGTTCAAGAAGTTCAAGGCCAGCGAGCTTATCGCCAAGCCCAAGTTCAACCACCCGGCGATCGCGAAGGCGAATGTGCTGCTGCACGCGCACTTCATGCGCGAGAAGCTGAGCCCGGCGCTCCAGGAGGACCTGAACACGATGCTGCGGAAGGTGATCAAGCTCGTGGACGGCATGCTGGAGATTTCGGTCATGAAGAGCTGGCTCCAGACGACGCTCAACCTGATCGAGCTGCAGCAGTTCCTGACGCAGGCGCTGTGGTTCAAGGACCTGCCGTTCCTGCAGCTGCCGCACATCACGGAGGCCGAGGTGAAGCACATCGTCACGGGCAAAAATGCGGTTCGCAGCATGCACCAGTACCTGGCCATGGAGCCCGACCAGCGCAAGGGCCTGAGTGGACTCACGGACGAACAGCGCGCGGAGGTGAACAAGGTGATGGAGATGATGCCGCATATGGAGCTCGCCATCACGATCGGCGTTGAGGACGAGGAGGAGATCGCGGAGGGCGACATCATGACGGTCACGATCAAGATTGTCCGCAAGAATGTCAAGGAGGGCGACACGTGCGACCTGGTCTACGCGCCGCACTTCCCATACCCCAAGTCGGAGCGCTGGTTCTGTCTCGTCGGCGACGCAAAGACCAATCACCTGCACTCGTTCGGCAAGATCACGTCCCAGGAGCGCACAGGTGAGCTGAAGCTGCACCTTCAGGCGCCGCCCAAGGCCGGCACATACCAGTTGGACATCTTTGTCAAGTCGGACTCGTACATTGGTCTGGACCTGCGCGCACTTGCCAAGGTGAGTCCCTGCTCGTGATTTATGTCATGCTGCTGCGTGTTTGGACGTCTCGTGCTCACATGTTCTTGTCTTGTGCTATTCACAGTTCAACGTTGTGCCTGCCGCGTCGCTGCCAGTGTACCAGCCGCATCCGGAGGATTTGGAGTTAGATAACGAGCCGACGCTGTTCGAGCAGGTGATGAACGCCGGCGACTCGAGCGACAGTGAGGACGAGATGGAGGAGGAGGAGGCCGACGAGAGCAAGAAGGATAAATAGACGCCTCCCCCGCCCGTGAAATCAATCGCAACTGCGTTGTGCCAAGGTAGTCGACCGCTCGAGTGTAGGCGGCTGCTACGTCATAGATGTCGGCTCTTTTGAGAGTTCGCACCGTTCGTTCGTTCGTTCGCTTCTACTTGCTATGAACTCGAGCTTGATAGACGCGCCCGAGCCGGCGACGCCGTCGATGGTCAGGTCGCCGCGAACTAGCGCCTCATCCACCGTCCGCCACGGGTAACGCTTTGTGGATGTATTACTTTTGCGTGAAGGTGAAGATGCGCACCGTCACGTCGTGCGGCCGATCGTCGTCGAACTTGGTGCCCAGCAGCCGCGTGTTGAGCGCGAAGGGGCCGACGGCCGCACTCGTGTTGTCGCTGTTGCCACCCCGGTCCTCGAAGCGCGAGTCGATGCTGACGCTCGCGAACGCGTAGTTGACGTCGGATCGGGGGGTCGACCTCGCGCGGGGAGGCGGCGCAGATCGACGTCATGCCTCCGCCGAGGCCGTCGAGCGCCGCCGTGGTGACAGTCACGTGGCTTTGCTTGCTCGCTTCCTGATCGTGAGACACGAGCTCGTCATAAATCAGCGATGGCGCAGCCAGTATTCGCCCAACGAGAGCCGTCACCTGGTGCCATTCGAGCCCGGTGCTGATTCCGAATGCTCTTTCCAGTTCATGACACGCACTGCGTATACGTCGAAGTACACCACACCAAGCGCCAAGTGACAGTCAGGTGGACACATGAAGCCGCAAGAACCTATCTTCACTGAAGCTTTTTCAAAGTACTATGATCAGCAAAGTTATTCACCGGGATCTAACTTCCATACTCCACTAAAGTAAAACACACACTGCGGTGAATACTTTTAATTCATATGGTACGCTATAGCCGTTCAGCCCGAAACAGGGTGGGGATGTGCAAAACTCAAGGTGGGAGCCCACAGTACTGGACGCAGTGGGAGCCCTCACATATAAACACCAAGTCAAGGTGTATACTCGCGTGTATACATTCCGCGCGCACTGTCCGCTCCATAAAGAAAGGGCCGCGCGTGTTTGCCTCCCCCCGAGCTTCCTCGGTCATCAACAGCAAGAAAGAGCGAGCGTTCGGTCTCCAGTATCGGACAGGAAAGCAGTGCGGCCTGTCTCCTCTCATTGAGTCCGCCGCTGCACCCGCCATCACCTCCGCGGCGCCTTCCCCGCCTCCTGCCGGCGGATATCCACGCAGCCGAGGTCGCGGTCGACGCCTGTGCGCGTCGTCATCCTCTCCCACGTCCTGCCCGTCGCTCCCGTCGTGTATTTATAGTTGTACCGGTGGTGGACGGGTTCACCCTTGCTTTCTGACAATCAGCGACAGCCACGGTGCGGTCGCCCCACACGTTCGCGATGGACTCGCCCGGTCCGCCGCTCGTGGCGGGCGAGGAGACGCCCACAACCAGCTTCATCCTGCTCGAGGGGCGCGAGAGCTTGCTGTCGTCCGGCGCGCCCCCCGCCGCGGGGAACTTGTCGCCCACGGCGTTTGGCAGCGCACACAGCCACGCGTCCAGCGCGCCCGCCGGGGCGTCGGCGGCGCCGCGCGGTGGGATCTTCCACGGCGGCAGCTCGCGCCTGCTCCACGCGCTTCACCGGCGGTACCCGCCGCCTGCGAACAATGCCAGCGACTTGGAGGCGGCTGCCGACGGCTTCTATCAGCAGCGCCCGCGCGAGGACTCGATCAGCGACCTGTTTCCCATGAACGTGAGCGTGTTCACCAACCCGGAGAACATCATGCCGTCGCGCCAGGACTCGATCTTGATTGACACGGACTCGCAGCAGCAGCAGCTCTCTCTCCAGCAGCAGAACGCCAATGCGCTGATGCCGGCAGGCTCGCAGTTCCTAGGGGCTAGCGCGGCAAGCACCGCGACGATAGGTAGCAGCTCGCTCAGCGGGTACTTCGCCTACCCGTCGACCGGATCAATCCTCCACGCCGTGTACGAACAAACCAACAAGGGAAACGGCACGACCACCAACACTAACGGCTCACGAGAGCCGTCGTTCGAGGGCGACTTCGCGTTTCAGGACGGCCCGGGCATCGCTCATAGCACAGCAACTTCACGCGCGTCGGGCAGCGCCACGGGATACGACAAAGACGACCTTGGGCTCGGCGGAGGCAGAACGCGGAGGCTGTGTGCCGTTCCTTCTATACGGTGGGAGCCGCGCGCTTGGCTCGCATCGCTGTGGGAACGGTTGACAAACAACTGGGACTCCATCTTCCAAATGTTCACGCTCGGCTTGGCCATTTGCAGCGTGCCAATCGCCGCGGCGATCGCGTGGGCGCTCGATGCTGGTTCGCACTTCCGGTTCAGCACACGCTGTGAGCTCTCCGGAGCTAGCAGAGCGGACAGGTTATCAACGGCGTACATCGCAGCGGTTCTGATCCCGATGATGAACTACGCGGTGCTGCTCGTCGTGTCGCTCTGGGTCGGGATTCTCTGCAGTCGCAGCCGGAAGCGTGTGCTACGCAGCGGCCCCGCCAGCATCAGCTCCAACCTCAGTAAGTTGTCGTCCGTACCATTATCTTCTGAGAATGTCCGGCCGCAAAACAACTAACCGCTCTTGTTGTACGAAACAGCGTCGGCGTTTATGCTGCCGTGCTACGAACCAATTTGGTACTGCATTTCATGCCTTTGCGTCATCGGCCTCGTTCTCTACTTTGTCAGCTACGAGGTGACCGCGGACTCGTCGCTCTCGTCGAATGAGCTGGAGATAGACAGCGGCAAAGCTGGGTACCCGTGCAACATTGTCACGTTGCCGTTCGTCTGGGTGCTCCAGCTGCTGCCGATGCTTATGATCCAGCGCAGCGTATCGCAAGAGGCCGTCGTGCGCGCAATCGTCTACTCTGGCGGCGTCTGCATCGTCATGGTTATCTGCTTCGTCTGTCTGTACAAGCAAGGCCGCCACGTCTTGGACAGCATCTCCGTCGCCGTACACATGGTGCTTCTCGCCTTCTACTTTTGGGCCAAGTTCGGCTTTCGGGCGCGGGCAACTTTCGACTTCTTCTTCCTGTTAGCCGTCGTCACGGCTGCAGCCAATGTGACGGTGCACAGCATGGGCATTGCGTCCGCGAGCCCAAACACCACGATCCCCATCACACAGAGCATCGTCGGCGGTCTAGACGCGCTCATCGTGGTCGCCATCCTGTTGTCGCTGCGAGCGGACACGCGCTACTGGCTCGCGATCGACGATGGAAACGGCGCCTCGGGTGCGACTTCGAACGCAATGAAACGATATGTGCGTCTGTTGTCGGAGCGCGGGATGATCACCAACTTCTCCACGCGCACTTCCGTGTACGACGTGCACCGTATGATCGAGGAGCACCGGAAGAACGTCGTCGACTTCTCGGCGCTGCAGCTGGACTGCGTGATCGCGCAGGGCGCGACGTCGATCGTAATGCGCGGCTCATTGCGCCAGAGCGGCACACCAATCGCGCTCAAGATCTACACGTCGGTCCAAGTCACGTACGAAGAAGTGCAGCGATTCTCTCGCGAGACCGCGCTGAACGTGCAGCTGTCCCACCCGAACGTCGTGCGGTTCTTCGGACTGTGCGTCGTGCCACCCTCCATCTCCCTCATCTTCGAGTTTTGCGAGTACGGAGGGCTCGACGTCGCGCTGCGTGCATCGGTCGAAGGCTCGTCATCGTGGAGTCTGTCGACGAAGCTGAAGGCGTGGCTCGACGCGTGCAAGGCCGTCGCATATTTGCACAGCTTCTCGCCGCCACTGCTACACCGCGACATCAAGACGGACAACTACCTGATCGGCCAGGACTATTTGCTCAAGCTGGCAGACTTTGGCGAGGCCAACCTGCTGCGCCCGCGCAGTGATGGCACCATGACGATCGCTGGTACGGTCGACTACATGGCACCGGAGATGATCATCGGTGGCAAGACGGCGCGGTACGGCACGGCGGTGGACGTCTACAGTCTCATGATCACGCTGTGGCAGATCCTCGTGCCGGATCGCAGTCCGTGGGGCACCAAGTCGCACCTCGAGGTGTACCAGAGCGTGACGAACGGTGAGCGCCCACCGCTGCTACCCACGATCCCTCGCGGGTGCGCCGATATCCTCGCTGCGGGCTGGGCACCAAATCCGGCGGACCGCGTGTCGGTGGACGAGATCATCCCCAAGGTGCACCGCCTGTGGCTGTACTCGCTCCACCAGAAAAAACTCGCGCGCACCAAGTGACGAGGTCAGTCCACCCTATTGTTGTTGTTGTGAATGCGTAGGGCATCGCTTATTATCTATTACAGGCGGCTGGGAAACCGCCCTTAACACCTGAGTTGCAATGCAAGAGGAATATTAACACTCGAGCGCACGACCAAGCAGGTCAAATAATGGTACACGCATGCACGATTCAACCTTCTCACGAACTACTGACGCTCACAGCTCACAGCTCCGTCAGCGACCCGGACGCCCCGGTGGCCGCAGGTTCGGGCTCGTCCCCGCCCTTTGCAGCTTTCTCGCGGTGCCGGTGCTTCCTAGACGAAGGTGGGGCGTCGTCCTTGCTCGACTTCTTCTTCTTCTTCTGCTTTTTCCCCGATCTGTTGTCGGGCGCGCCGTCATTGGTACTCGATGCGAGCATCTTGGAGTGCTGCTTCTTGAGCATTAGCTTGTCGCGCTGTGCCTGCCGCTGCTTCATCTGCAGCTTCTTCTTGCGCTGCTTCTCCTGCTCCTGCATCGCCTGCCAGTCGGCGTCGAACGCGTCCGCGCTGTCCGCCGACATTGTCGGGGCCAGCGCCGCCGCGTCATCTTCTGCTGCACCCTTTGACGCGTTAGCATCGTCATCCTCAGCATCCGCTACAGTACTTGAGTCGAGACTGGAGACCGAGGCGCTGAGCAAATCGCTGCTGTCGAGTGGTGTCTTCTCCGCTTGCGAAGGCGGAGTGCGCGCGTATTTACCGAGCAGCACGCTGTTTTGATCATCGTCGCCTGCAGTAGAAGTCGATGCGATCGAGCTGCTTCGCGGCACGGGAATCTCGACGGTGACCGGCTTGGCTATCTTCCTGCGTTGCGGTCGGATCTCAAAGCTGAAGGCAGCGCCATCGTCGTTCTCCTCACCCAATGACGAGACATCACCGTCATCCCTCTCACCTGACAAGCTCGACGAAGGTGGCGCCGATAGAGTACCCGGCATCGAGATCGCGAAATCGTCGTCATATAAGGTTGCTGCGCCGCCACCCATGAGCGAGTGAAGATCCACATCGTTTGACCGATCGAATAGACCCATAGAGTCGTCACCATCATCAACATCGCCCAAAAAGAGGTCGTCAGCAACACGCGATCGAGTAAAGGGCGGCTTGGTCAATGGAGTCAGTGGCGAATCAGTGTCCACGGTTGAAGACTCGACAGCAGCAGTCAATTCTGCTGATATCGGCAGATCGATGATGGGATCGGCAAGGCTGTCATCCTTGTGTTCGTCCGTTTCATCCGTCGCAGACACGCTGCTATCGTCCAGTACAACGGTTGATACGCTCTCCTTTGCTTCTTCACGGTCCACCTCCAGCAGATAATCAGATCCGAGAGATGACACCGGCTCGCTCGCAGGGGTTGAGGCGGGGACTGGATGCCCACTGTTGTCATCGGGAACGTCCCCACTTGCTTCCGATGAACGAGTCAACGTCATGTCCATCTCCTGCGTCGTCGTGACCGTTGTTGCGGGCTCTTCATCACTTGTGACTGTTAGATCCGTGCCAGTGATCGATACAAACGAGACCTGCGGCGCCAGAGCTGCCGACGGCCGCGTCTGCCGGCGTGCTCGACTCGACTTGACCTTCTTCCAGTTGATCGCAAACTCTTCCTCCGAATCCGCATCCAACCCGTCCGAGGTAGTCACCGATAGAGGCGTTAGTGCTGCTCCGCCGTTCAAAGCAAGAGACGAAGAAGATGTGCGGCGTTCGGCCGACTCTTTCGGGCCAACTGCAGCTACAGCAGGAGATACATCAAGATCATTTTCGTCGCTGCCTCCATCACTGAAGCGTTGGTGAGTCTTCGAGATACGCAAGGACGACTGGCGAGCTGGCGTATTCTCCGTCACAGCCGACTTGATTTGTACATCTGACTTTACGGCATCACCACCGTACAAGTCCGTCATGTCCGCGTCGTTCGCCATGTCGAAGAGTGCGTCAATCGGATCTTCTTCCTCCACAGCGATGGTCTTCGAGATTGACGACGTAGCGCGAGAATTCGACTTGGGGTTAGCCTCAAGTACGCGTTCAGTGACGGCATATGAAGTGCCGACTGCCTCATCAAGTGAGTCGTCGGCCCAATTTGGCGCTGAGCGCTCTTTCGAGGACCGATGCCTCTGTCGGCTAACAGCCCGCCTGTTCTTCAGCGACGCAAGCTCCGCCTCATCCTCCTCGACTTGTGCATCGAGGTTGTCGAGCGCACGCGTCTCACCCGGCTCCGCATCCTTCTTTGAGAACTTCTTGCTTGATCTCCTTTTCCTGGAGCGCCCCACCGGTGGGCTTCGACTCTTGTCCTTGTCATCGCCGTCGCTCTCGTCGGATTTGCTCGGCCCAGTCTGGAACAGCGCATCGTACCCGCCGCCACCAGCGATGCTGTAGTCTTCCGCCGGATCGTCGTCAAACAATGATGCGAACGAATCTCGCTGTGCCTCCCGTGGCGGCAGCTTCATCTTTTCTACCGTTTGCTTACGGGTCGAAGACGACGGCCAGCGAGAACCCGACACTTCCTTGTCACTCTCGCTGCTGTCACCGTCAAAGATGCTCTCCTGACGTAGCTTGGCACTGGTACTGGACGATAGTCTCGGTTTATTCTTGCTGGATGCTGATCGAGGCGCATCGAAATTGGTGTTGCCACCCTTGCGCTTCTTGATCAAGCGCTTCAGTGCGGCCAGTTCTCCTTCAAGCGACGAGATCTTGTCGACGATCACATCATCGCTTTCGTTCGAGTCCGAATCCTCGCCGCTCCTGCCGACGAACCGCGGTTCAACCGATTTCGCCTCATACGAGCTGTCAGCACGTACGCGATCGCTTGGTCGTCTTCCAACGGATGACCGGGTCTCAACAACTTCATTCCTCTCGTAGGACTGCCGAGGTGCTGATGATACCTTCTTTCCCCGTCGAGTAGCGCGAAGTACCGGACGAGATGGGACATAGCTGCCGGTCGCTGGGTCGAACACGTAGTCGTTCGGATGCTCAAACTGCGCAAAGATATCGTCACCCGAGTCGACTGTTGACCGCGTCCGCCTTGCATCACTACTCATCGAACGTCGGTGGAGGTCTTGCATGATGTTATGCGGCGATGCAGCGCCATCATCGTCACTATCCGCTCGGTTGGACGCGAACCGGTCACCTTCAAACCGAGAGTCACGAAAAGGAACCCCTGCGGGCACTGCGTACGTGGCGGTTCCGAACCCCGGAGCGGCTTGGACACTGTTCCACGTAAACGCACTGGTTGGCTTGGTTGGTGACCCAAAGGCGTCATCGCTATCTCGCCGGGACATGAGATTGGGCGCGGAGTTATAACGAGTATCGCGTGGAGAATCCCGATACGCGTCGGATGACCGAACGCGTGAGTTGCGACTGTCAGGCATGAAATCATCCGCCTCGCCCTCCCGGTCGTCGCGGTAGGTATCAAATCTGCTGACACCAACAGAGCGCGCTGGAATGTTGTCGACCGCGACTTCGCCCCACGACCGAGTGGGCAGTACGGAAGAAGCCTCATTGTGGCGGTCGACCGCCTTTGGCGACTCGAACAGATCGTCGAACGTGTCTCGGCGCTTGAGCGATTTACTCGACTTCTTCTTCCTCGGTTCGCGGTGGCGACTCTCTGGTTCAGTCATTGGAACCATAAACGTTCCGGCTCGAAGGCTGCTCTGCGTATCCAGGTTGCCTGCCATCGTATACCGAAGTGTAGCAACGTCCTGGCCGTCTTGGTGTTCATACGCGGGCATCTGGTCCATGTCGCCTAACGAATGCCGGAACGAGAGCGTTCGATCGTTAGCGTCGAGCTTATAGTTGTCTGCAATCGGCCTTCGTGATGGCATCTTCTCAAGGATCTGGGCAGGAGTCTGACTCGGTCCAGGTGGGTCAACCAATCGGATAGGCTCCGATGCATCCGTCGACGTCGCTGGGGGTTTCTCTGGGGTCTTAGCCGCTGTGGACATGCCGAAAAACCGCTTCAATGCGCCGGTAAAGCCGTGTTCCTTTGCCTTGTCCTCCTCATGAGACTTCGGTTTGTTAGACGGCGTGTTATTGGCCACGCTTTCCGGTGAACTCGCGCCGTGAGACGGAGCGTCGACGATGCTGTACGATTCATGGCCGCTGGAGAATTGATTTCCACTAGGAGTAGGAGCGGCTGCCCCATTGATCCACGCAGCGTCTTCAGCTAGTTTTCGCTGGAGCTCTTCTTGCCTCTGCTTGTCCGCTGATGTTTTAGCCATGTTCGCTTCGAAGTAGCCTGGCGTGTCGTCAACCACCAGCTCGTCAGCGTCATCGTCGTAAAACGTTGGTCGCATCGTTGAAGCTCCAACAGTCAAAGGCTTCGGCGTGATCTGCAGCTCGTTTAACGTCATTCGCTGGTCCGACGATGCTCTTGTCCCGCTACCAGCGGCAGCAGGGGATTTCTCTTCACTCCGTTGACTCACCGTGCGTTCTGCCCGACCCTCCTTGCTTTCCCTTCGTCGCTCGCGCTTCTCCTTCTTGGATTTACCGTGGAACAAGCCCTTCAAGTTCACCTTCAAAGTGCTCTGGCGCAAATGCTCAGAAGCTTGTTCTTCCACAGGAGGTGCACGCCTGGGGCTCTTCAATTTTGACGTCGGCTTTGGCTCTGGTTCAAAAGACACCACTGGATCAGGTCGCGGCATCGACGACCGCGCGTCGCTCGGGTCGGTGTAGGCCGCACTAACCTTGTAGTCATCCTCATATTCGAGCGGGTTGTCGTCGTAATGGTACTGCTCGGAAAAGTCTTTCCGGCCAAACCCAAACCCGGACGGCGCAGTCGCCCCAACACGAGGTGTTGGTTCGAGCTGCAACTCATACGTTGCCTTCACTTGCTCGCGCCACTCATCCGCGGCCGTGCGCGAGTTGCTGTTCGCACTGTCCGCGAATCCGTCCAAGTAATCGGCGTCTGGAAAAGCGCGACCCATTCCAGACGTTGCTTGTTGCTTGCGGTTGTCCTCATCTTCGTCTGCTGGTTCAGTGAACCAAGTATCACCAGCCGTGTTGAACAGACCAGGGCCAGCAGCTTGGCTACGCCCATCCGCCGCTGCAACATCGTTACCGCGCTGCTCGTTTACCGGCATCGCGCTTTGCTGGTCCTTTGACGTCACGCCGTTTTTCTTCTTCTTCTCTTTCTTCTTCTTGTCCTGCGCGCCTGAACTTGGCGCAATGGCGTGCAGAACGGACGTCCGAAACCCGCCGCGTTTGTCGGACGCGACTGAAGAGGGTGTGCCGATCGCGACTGACGTTCGCTCAGGCTCGGTGTCGCTGGCATTGTCGAACAGCGCATCGCGCTGGGACTGGCGAGCAGCACGAATCGCGGCGGAGTGGTCGGCGGCACACGCGGAGCATACGCGATGCTTGCGCTGTGACGCCTCAAAGAACAGGAACGACGAACAGTCCGAGCACATGACACGACCGCATGGACTACGGCAGACCAACAATTAACGAGACAAGTTAGCGAGATTCTGCAGGGCCAGAACAGTTTATAGAGTGCCCGTACCGGCAGTGATGCTTGCGGCGCACGAGCGAGAAGCCTGATGCGCAGATGGAGCACACCGAGACGCGCGCCTCGTCCTCCCACGCGACGTCAAACAGCTCCTGGCTGCCCTTGCGCCGCATCTTCTTGTCCTTTCGCTTGGCCTTCTTCCCTACGCCTGCATCACCTTGCGACGATGCTACAGACGCACTGGGCCTCGACTGCTGCTGCTGTTGCTGCTGGCTTGATGACCAGTCGCTCGGTGTGTCGGCGAACGTCGTCCGGTTCTTGGGCGGCGGCGACGCGCGCGACGACGGCGCCGGACTCCGCAGATAGTCATCGTCGTCCTCGTAGTCGCGGTGCCTGGCGTTTCCTTTGTGCGGAGGCGACAGCGCGGGCGTCGGCTTGCCGTACAAGTCATCGAAGTCCCCGTCGTCCTGTCACACGCAGCAAACGTGGTTAGAACTGGTCTACGCGGCTCATTTTTGATTCCCAGGCCACGCAAACGGCACGACCAGGACCGCAGGCGCCTTGCGCGTCGCACGGGCGTAGCGTTGGCGCCCATAGATGCTCAGGGCGTGTGCTGCGGGCTCATGAACGCACCTCGTCGGCGAAGAACGGGTCGTCCGCCATGTTGGGCGGAAAATACAGAGCTGAAGTGGTGCTCGTCAATTCTTTCTTTGGTTGTTTTGAAGTGGCCAGTGTGGGAACTGTGTTGTGTCCATCTGGAGCGCTCCACAATACGCTCTACATATCGATATGGGGCGCTTATTGTGGAAGTACTGAAGCCCACAAATGTACAGTAATGTGCGTAAATATGCACTGCCTATATATTACTCAAGCTAAAATATTAATTTATAAGTCAAATTACAAATACAAAATTGAATAATTTAGAGAAATTTATGTTATAACTTTTGCAAGAAAATTATGTATAAGCTGTTGCATATTCACGCACATTGCTGTATTCGTTTGGTTGATTATCTGATTACGCTGTGGTCTCCTCACATTGAAGTTCGCCCCTTGCATCTCCTAGACGCTATGAGCATTGGGACCTAACGAGCTTGTGCCTGCCAAATACGTGTGTTCCTCGTGACAGTGCTCTTCCTTCAGAAGTGACGAGACCAAGTTGTCGCTCGTGCTACCTGGGACAAGTGTTAGCGAACTCGATAGTGCGGTTGAGCGTGAAGGAATTGAGCATGCAGTCGGAGTTGGAGGTGCGGATGCAATAGGCGGCAGTCACGGATTGGATAACGAAGCAAGGTCCCTGCTCGCCGAACATATTCGGGCGCGAATGACTCGGAGGTTCACTCGCTTCCCAGCAATCGAGAGGATGCCGCCCATGCTACGGTACGTTTCTCCAACACCTGGCCCAGACGCCGTGTTGCTCGACTAATGCTCTCAAACACACTTCTCGGTGAAGTTGTAAAATGACAAGCTATGAGTATCGCCGAGATCGAGCGCGCTCTAGCCGCACTCGAGTACGACGACATCGCAAAGGCGCTCGATAATGGCATCGTCTACGTGTGTGACGCAACCGAGTCCGAGTGGAACACGTTCACGGAGAGCGAGGCCGACATCGTGTTTCCGGTGAAGTATAT
>JAASGW010000017.1:0-114010 GCA_023334395.1 Phytopythium sindhum
AACATGTACCCACAATGACACGTCGGCCTCGTCACCAGATAGTTTCCCAACAGGAACCATCATCATGCACAAAGACACGTGTGCATGCAGAGAACACTCGAGAATGTTTGAGAACATTCCATGCGGTCGTAATCATTGATTACTACCACGAGTGTTGGTGTGTAAACATGAATCAGACATCATGTTTACGACACCCGGCGATCCATGATGATTAATGTGGTGCACACTAACCCGTAATTGGATTGCGCCATGTAATAGGCATTAGGGCCCATTACAACACTATATGCAGGGGGCCGACAACGAGGGCATGCCCAATATCGAAATTCCTATATTATAAGCCGCCTATTTCTTAAAAGCCACCCCACCCCATTAGCCAATCAGAAGCCGCAAAATGGTGTCGGCTCCAAAAACTTTCTTATAAGCCGCCCTTGAAATTTACAGTCGACTACCGGTATAATACCGGTTACTTGGTGAGCAATGCGCTCGTTTAGCCACTCAATCCGACCGGGGATCAGCGCGACAGGCATGCGCAGCGCGTGCCATTCGTTGCCAAGATGCCACCGAAGGGCAGAACCAACGTGAAAGGCCAGCCGCAGCAGCCGAAATAGTACAGGCGACGGAAGGAGACCGTCAATTTCAAGCTGAACGTCTTCGCCCTCGCGCGTAAACACGGAATGACTGCCGCCGTCCGCATGGCCTTCCCCTCCATCGCCCAGGACAAGCTCAAGAACAAGTCGCGCCAGGCTCAGCGATGGCAGGCCGAAGCTGAGAAGCTCCACAACGCGGCTGCCAACAGCCGAGAGCACCACACGAAGCTCCGGGGGCCAGGTGTTTGACGCGTCCTTACTAACGAGGCGGGGGAGCAGATTGAAGCGTGGCTGGCTGACATACGGCGCGACGGTGTGCCAGTGTCGTGCTTCTTGCTAGAGTACAAGGCCAAGGAGGTCGCAAAGGTGTCCGGGGTGGCGGACGGCAGCTTCGCTGCGTCCTGGAGCTGGCAGCAGCGCTTTCTGCAGCAGTATGGGTACTTGCTGCACCGAAAGACTCGTATCGGTCAGGTGCCTCCCCCCGACGCTGACGCAGTGACATCGCGCTTCCACCATGTTATGATTGCACTCGGCAGTCATCACGGCTCCGAGATTGCGCCCAACCTGGCGGCGCGTGGTCCTGGAGAGCGCGGCGAGGCGGCGCGCGTGCCCTAACAAATGGGTGCTTCTGATTGGGCGAAGGCGGCATCTCATGAAATCTGGTCGGATGAAAGTCACGTATACTGAATTGTGAATGGTCGGTTTGGACTGCAACCAGTTACACCGAGGCAGGGCGCACGGGTATGCTTTGGCACAAATTATTTTTTATTTTTTTTACAGGCATCTTCAGAACACAGGAAGAGGATATTCATGATTAGTATGTTCCCAGGAGTGGAATGAAACCGCTTCCGGTAGGATAGCTTAATTCTAACTCACTTTCAGATTCTCTGCCAACTAATCATTCGCTCCACCCCAGTGCACGCTCCTATCAAGACACCAGACCGTTCTGGGCGCGATCGAGAAGCACAGCATCGTCGAGGTCTACAACGCTGACCAGGCGGCCATCAACTACGAGTTCTTGCCGACTAGGACTCTAAACAAAAAGGGCGCCAGGACGGTCTGGGTGCGGGGCAGCGGTGCCGAGAAGAAGCGTGTCACGGTGATGCTGCTGGCAGATTCCCGCGGCAAGAAGCGTGCCCCCTCCGTGGTGCTCAAGCAGGCCCCCGCGCGCGCCGTCGAGACCCAGGTGTTCAACCGTGAGCACCAGAACGGGTTCGACAAGGTCTTTTGGCGCGAGATCGTTCCTCTAGTTCGCCAGCATATCTTCCAGATCTATGGGAACAATAAGGCGTGGTGGAGCAGCGATCTATCCATTGAATTTCTTAAGTTTCACTTCAGTGAGCGCGACAACCTTGACGCAAACGTCCTGCTACTCTGGAATGAGTTCAGTGCTCACTGGACTGTCGACGTCCAAGCCTATGCCGCCAGCATCAACGTCGCCCTGCTCAAGATTCCGTCTGGGTACACTTTTTGCTGTCAACTGGCTGATATCTCGTGGATGAAGCCGCTCAAGCTATCCCTACGGTCGCAGTGGATAAACGATCTGCAATCCCAGCTGCGAGTTCATCAAGCAAGCGGTCGCGAGGGGTGTTCAAGCTCAGCGCACCCTCTCGAAGCACTCTGATGGCATGGCTGAGTGCTTCGTGGGACGGACTCGTCGAATCTACCATTGCGTCTGGCTTCAATCGTCTAAGTATTCCGAGTGATAGGCGTGAGGTCACTACGGATGAGCTAGATGTGTTAGCTTGTACGGTAGAAAAGGTTGTAGCCAGCTTAAGGGCGCTAGATATCGTAGCATACGTAGAGGACCCGAGCGATGCTGAAGTGGACGAAAGAGATGGAGGGGGTGTGCAGTAGGTGCATCTACCGCCCTTGGAACCCTGGCACCAAGGCTTGCCGTGTCAAGGCAATTTAACTTTCCAACTCTTGTGGGGATGAACCTACGTCAGTTGCGCAGTCTTGTTGTCTACTGTCTCTCACCAAGTCGCAGAAATATATGAATTGCAAGAAGCGTTGTCCTGGTTAACTTACAGGATATCCGTATTTAAGTCGATATCCCGTATTTAGAGGGGGGGGGGGGGGGTATAATATAAGAATCTCGGTAGTCTACAGGCGATCGGAAATTGAGGCGGAGGCGAGGCTACGAGAAACCACAACGCCCTGCCGCTCTCGTCATTGTGTTTGGCCATGCCCCGCCGCCTAGAGCGCCATGGAGATCGATAGCAACACTGTCGCTGCAATAATGGGTGTGCATGTGGAGGTTGTTCGTGCTCACAGTGCATTACAATACGTCAAGGGATGATGGTGCAAATATCCTGAGCGTCGTCAAGTGTGGATGCAAACCTCTATCAGACGAAAGACACCATTCAATAGGGCATGCAGGGCTGCTCGTTTGTTATTAAATTGACACACGCCACCTCTCCATATAGTACTCGCACGCCATACCATCCACAAGTTGTCGCTTACACATCCCCCCTCGGACGGATCCCATCACGTTCTCGTGAGGTTCGTCGGCGAGAAGCAGGTTTCTTCTCCCGTCCATCTTCCGTTTCCAGACCATTCTCGCAACATGGACTCCAGCATGATCCTTTCTACCCGTTCAAACGAATCCCATTGCCGACCTCTCGGCGCACCTACACCTTTGTCATGTGACCGTTGACCCCCGAAAAGAAGCCACCAACAGTGACATGTTGGCTGCGCTCGGGAAAAGTGGACTCACTGCCTTCGCCATAATCCACGGCCGCTGATTGCACTTTTTTGTGTTATATAATACCTTATGTAAATTTATTAATAAATTATTAGCTAACTGATATATCTTATGTTAATTGACACCCTCATTACAAATAATCCTCTCATACCTTAAATGGGATCCTTACATGGGATCCTTCTCAGGAGGGATCTACACACAGATCGAGACACAAGAGCCATCAACGTAGGGCGCGGATCCATCCACCAGCGGCGAATCGCCACCCGCACACATTAAAATTGTGGGGAATTCTCACAATTTGAAAGCTCCAAGAACTGATGGTGACGTGCGGGGTCCGCCAGCTCACGTCTCCCATTGTAGTTCAACACTCCCGCGCTGTTAGTAAGTGTGCTGGGCATTCAGAAAAATACCATACGCTACAGTAAAATACCGTATTGTACACCGCAATTTTAGGAAGCATAGTCCTTTTTTTGGTGTTGTTCGACTGTCTGTCTCTGCTGACAACAATATCGCGATGTTATCATACAATATCCAAGTATCTACCTCTTTTCAAGAGAATTTTTCTGTACTGTAGAGAGTGGACGCTGCCTCGAGTGTGGTTGGGGGATCCCGCGTGTACGTAAGTTATACACACACTTTGTATGGTTCCGCGCAGAGAACAGGCAGTCAGCCGTGGGAGAGTGGCATCTGTGGGCTTGAACTTTTGGTCATAGTCTCTTGTACACAGTTATTACTGTAGGCTACGTCCCCACTGCCATGTCGGGTGTTGTTCGGTCGCGCCAAAGACGAGAGCGAGCACGCGACCACAAGTCGAGAGAAGCGACGAGCAAGAAGGCGACGAACGCGGCGGCGCGACGGCACGAGGGCCTCCGCCACGCCCCTCCCGACTCACACGCTCTCTCGCCGCCTGTCCAAGACGCCCATCGGTCCGCTACGCGGCTCGCGACGCGGTGTAGAAACGCCGCACCCGTCCGACGCGTCGGGGATTATTACAGCCAGCCCGCTATTCTACCAACCGCCAGTCTCTCGAACGCCCGCGGCTCGACGCGCCGGCGTACAGCGCGCGCACGAACCGTTAGCGCCGCCCTAGCTCCATACGTAGTAGCGGGGATACCACGCAGGGATGACCATGACGCCGCCCGACTTCCTCATGCGCGTGCCGCCGCTCAAGCTGCATGTGCGCAACGCGACGCAGACCAACAGCGAGCCGCCTGTGGTGCGTGCAGCCCCCCTTATGACAGAATGAGAGTGCTGCGTGTGACTTGAACACTAACGGCGCTTGCACTGGCGCAGTATGAGCTGTTCTGTCGCCTGACGACGCCGCAGGAGAAGGCGGACGGCGCGCCGGAGATGGTCGAGTGGAGCCTGTGGAAGACGTACGAGGAGTTCCAGGCGTTCGACCACCGCATGCGCGAGTCGGCGGCCTCGCCGTTCGCCAAGATGATGGTCACGGTCAGCTTCGCGCCCGTGCACCGTGTGCGCGCCTTCTTCGGCCAAGACGCGCGTCCCAGCTTCCTCGAGAAGCGCCGCGCTGAGCTCGACTTCTTCATGCAGCGCATCATGCTGTTCCCCAACGTGGCCGAGTTCAACAAGCCTGGTGCACTCGGCTCCAGGGTGCTCGCCGAGTTCATCGCGGCTGCCCAGTATATGGACTGCAGCGAGCTGCTCAACGGCGGCGAGGGTACGTCGCCCACCACGACGATCAGCTCGGCCGCCGGTGGGCTTCGGGACTCGGGGAACTCCAACTCCATGAGCAGCTCGCGCGGTCTGCAGTTCAACAGCAGCCACGGCCCGCGCATCTCCGGCGACAGCACGCACAGCATAGAGCGGCAGACGACGGGCGGCTCGACCCGTCGAGCGTACAAGCTGGAAATCGAGGAGGAGTTGACGCTGCGGTTCGGCGAGCACCAGCTCAAGCGCTTCAAGAAGCGGTCGCGCGCGTTTCGCAAGGAGAACGACCGCGTCGCGGCCGCCAAGGCGTTCGTCGCGTACCTGCACAAGGAGTTCGAGCCCGACTTTGCAGACTGGCTGCTGCGCACGTACGTTCACTCGCTCAAGAGCGAGGAGGAGCGGCGAGTGCTGCGTGCGGCCGGTGGCATTCCGCTGCAACTGGGCTCGCGCAGCTCGGACGATCACAGCGGCGACGACGACCTGAGGGAGTCGCGTAAGTGTGGTGAGTGTGGGTGCCCGTTCGCAACTCACCCTTCGGCTGCGGAGACTGACTGGCATGTGTGTGTGCGCCAACCTGCAGAGTCGAAGATGGATCGGTATAGCCACGACGAGGGTGACAACCCCGTCGCGCCCGTGCGGGTGTCGCGGAAGAAGGCGAACCGGGAGATCTTGGAGCGCGTCAACAAGCTGGCACGAGGCGATCTCCAAAAAGTGGCCGCGTTCAAACAGGCGGCCAAGGCGCTCGGCAATCGAGAGATGTCGAGCGACGAGTTCGTCTCGCTTGTGCGCGACACGCTCGGCCGGAAACACACGGCGAAACTGCTGCTGCTCGTGGTCGACGTGGTGCCGGATCCGCAGATTCGGCAAGCCTTGCGCGAGACCCTGGCGGCATAACGCCGTGTCGCCGGTGCCTTTTGATTTTTTTGAACTTTTGCTCCGAGTGGAAGTAGCAGTTGACTCGGCGCGTCGATATTTTGTGAGACGCCGACGCCTGCTGTTGCTGCCGCTTCCTATCACGCTACTTGGTGTTGTCGGGGAAACATGGGCAAGCATGAGCGGCGATAGAAGTTGTGGCATGCGTGGAGGGGAGGGCTGTAGAGGTTACTATATCTAATATATATGAAATGCCTGCACACGAACTCGCGTGTCAGCGTGAGCACGCGCATGAGTGGCATGGCACGTACCGACGAGTCACTAAGGGCTGAGGTGAGAGACAGAGCTAGTTGAGAATCGAGTCGACCTGCAGCACGAGGCTGCGTAGCTCTCGCTTGTCCATCTTGGCGCCGATGCCGTTCTTGATCAGAAGCGCAAAGTGCACCTTAGAATACTTCGTCTGCAAAAATTACACCAACAAGCACAGGTGAGACGTTCGAATGGTTAGAATCGCATCTTGACACCGGTCGTCAGCGTTTCGCACCTTGTTTGCCTCGATCCACTGGAGCAGATCGTCCTTGTCCTTGTAGAACGCCTTGATGTAGTTGTTGACGTAGTCGCGGCCGCGCGGCACCGCCTTGGAGCTGATGTGGTTGATCAGATCCAATCCGTTTTGGAGCACGTACAGGTCAAGCGTCATGAGTGCGCGACCCTGTGGCGTGCAATGCGCGACCTGTGAGAACCCGCTGAGCAGCGTCTCCATTATCGACTGCATCATGGCCGACCAGATCTCCTCGCGTGCGTCCATCGAGACAGCACCGTCGGCCACAATTTGTAATCCGCCCCACGCCTCGCCGCACTTGCGAACCACGTGCACGACGTAGTCATTGTTCTGCTCGCTCACATACGAAATGTCCCAGACCACGCGCGAGACGGCATCCAGCAACCCCGGGCAGTCCACGAGGTGGACCGCGATGGTTGTGTACATGAACTCGCGCAGCTCTGCGACCACTGCTCGGTTGCGCTCGTACACCTCGTCCAGAAGGCAGCGGTAGCGCTCAGGCAGATACGACCGCGCGAGATCTTCAATGGCGTTCAGCAGGCGAACCTGCGCACCAATCGATTCGCACGCAATCGATCGTTCGGCCAGCGCAAACAAATTGCTCTCGTCTGCGTTCTCCAACGCGAACGGAGCCCGAGTCAAGCGCCGCAACGTCACCTTGCGGTCAATAGCCTGCATCTTCCCGAGCCCGCCCACCGAAGAAGGAAGCAGCAGCACCGACGACTGGAGGTACATTTCGCCACCCGTCGCTTCGTCGGCGATACGACAAATCGCAGCGCGCAGCGTGTTCCAGCGTTTCAGATCCGCAGTGCCCGAGGTACAGCCACCGCGCCCGCGCAAGAAGTTGACGATGTCGCTCTTCTCCACGAAGTTTGTGAACACCACATACAAGTTGAACTCGAAAAGCTTGTTCAGCAGCTGGAAGGTGTCCCATGCGACGTGCGGAAGGTGCTCCATCATTTTCAGGTACACGCCGCACAACCTGTACCCAGATAATAAATGTACAGTTAGGTTCACACCACGCCCCATTTGGCACCACCAAGACCACGTACCGAACGAAGCCAGCCAGGGTCGACGAACTCATAACCAGCTCCGGCTCGTTCGCATCCATCACCGGCAACTCGACGACATCACTGTCTTCACCGGAGTTGCGATTGTTGTCTCCTTCTGTCCTGTACGCGATTGTCCGGCGTCGTTGTTGGAACCGGACGCCTTGCTTGAGCGATAGCCATTGTGCTGAGTTTTCGTGGCTGAATGGGTTTCCCTCAAGGTGGAACGACGGGAACACCCTTCTTGAGTAGATGGGGTTGACGGCAAGATCTTCTTGGGACTTTGGCTCGAACACGTAGCCGCTTCGCTTCTCAATCAACCTCAGCAGCCCAGGGCTGTCGTCTCCGTCTTCCATGGAGGCCATCACACGTTGCCAGTTCTCTGTGTCGAGCAGCATCCGCATCAACTCGACGTTGTCCTCGTGGAACGCGTTCAGGTATTGCTCGCACTTGACGCGAAGAAGGGACCGGAGTCTGTACCATCGAAATGGTGTAAGTGAGGAAGCTATAAGCGCAACCTGATAGAATCGCATCGGGATTCTCTGGTGATGACACTTACTTGGAAGAAGGCGTTCCAGTAAACTCTTCGCCGACCTCGATGAACTTGGTTGCAGCGTGCGACAACGCAATCACATGCTCCATCTTGTACCCTGCACGATCATCCAGAGCATCATACGATAAGTTGCTTGCGCTGGCTAGACATCGATCAGTTGTTGCACTTACCGTAGGTCATGTCGAGCCGCTCCAGAACCTCCAATACGTTTTGCTGAATGTTCTCCCACACGATTTTGCGATAACGAAGCAACGTCATGCCGGTTTCGCACAATACCTGTGTGTATGACGGCGGTGCGGCGCCTCCAACTCCAAAGTGTCCGCTGCTTGTCCTCCGTCGGCGTGGAGAAGTTAGGCGCCTCAGCTTCGCCGAACTGGTGAAACTTTTGCCGGAAGCTGAAGGGCTAGCAACTACGCCATTTTGGAGCTGGTTCTCCTCGTTGTCAACGTCGTCGTCGGCCAAATCGTCGTCGTCGTCGTCGTCGTCAATCCCACACCGGTGCAGGTACTCAAAACTGTCGTTGTGTGGGTTGAATGGGTCTCGATGCCACTGCACCAGCAGGTAGTACGTGTGCATGAGGTCCGTCATGCGCTCAAAGCACTGGATGACTTTTTGGACAGACTGCGACGACCCATCTTCAACGGAGTTGTTCTTCTGCTGAGAGGCAATGATGCTAACACTCTTGGGGGACCCGATCTGGAACATTCGCCGCACAAACTGACGAGTCATGTCGTCGACGCAGCGCACAATGATTTCCGGGATGCTTGACAGCACGTCGCTCAGGCGGAGAGACGAAAACTCGAACCCCAGGTTTTCGGAGTGATCCGAGAGAGTCACATAGGCTCGTAGGAGCTCTTTGTACTGCAGCGGGTCGAAGTCGTCGGCAACTTTTCGCAGGGACTGGAGAGGGAACAGGCAGTACATCACAAGCTGTAAGTACGGTGCGCGGCAACCCAAATGCGACAGTCACACCGAATAATAGAGGGTGAGATGAATACCGTATCAAACTGCTCGCGCAGTTTCGGGACGAAATCCTTCGTTCGCAGAGTAATGTCGTTTAGTATCGACAGTCCGCTGAGTTCGGCTTTCGACAGGCCAGCACGAAGCGCTATACAAATATCGACCTACACGCAGACGCAAACACCGTCAGAGCCGCCCAAATCATCCATTCATGTCGGCGAGCGGGATTGTGTCGTACCGCAGTAATAAACCCGTGATTCTGTAGAGCTTGGTTCATTTGGTCCTCTTCATCAAAGAACTCCGTGATCTGGTTGCCCAGGCGGATAATCTGCAGTCACAGAGCAAAAAATAATCGGTTAGCCCACCCAGATAGCAATGCTGTCAGTAGATTCTGCACAGGTACCTCGTGGACGCGATCTCGGTTTCGCTTCATCTTCACAATCTCCAGTGAGCTGTCAATCATTACGCACGTCAGGCGTAAGCGCTCATCTACTAGTCGCACCAGGTCAAGGAAGCAACATACCTCATGAGCATATCGTTCTTGGCTGTATCGAGCAGTCGCCGCCCGTTCTTGACGTGGATCTGGGCGCGCACAATGTCCAGGTCGACTTCTTGCACCACCTTCATGCCCTCGATGAGCGCGTCGTGGTTGGCGCGGACTTCGTCCTTCAGCCGCGCTAGAATCATGTCCTTCGCCACATCTACAGCACTGATTTCAGTGCGGAGGAACTTGTCCAGCGCTTCGCGTTCGTCGGGGATGCTTTCCTGAGTAGGGTCGGCAGTCGTGGGTCAGTGAATGGGAGGAAAAGACAACGCGACGCAACTCGCTGGCCGTACCAGCACGAAGGCCGTCGGGTCAAAGTCCTCGGTGAAGAAGCGCGGATCCAGCGAGGTCAGGATCTCGTCGTCGCTGCTCGGCACGAGCACTGACATGGCCATCGCCGTCTGTCACAGCAGCATAAAGAGCGTCAGTCAACGAGCCGGGCATTTGACAAGCTCACGCGACCAGCAGACGCACCTTGGGTGTCGGGAGCCACACGGGCGACAGCTCCATCGAGTCACTACCGGCCGCCGAGTCCGTGGGTGACGTCGACGGGCTGCTCCTGCGCGGCGCCTTGCCCGGCAGCGTCGGCAGCATCTTCATCCACTTCTTGTCTTTGAGCGCGCTCAGCGACGGCAGCTCGTCCAGCATGTCGCGCAGGTCCAGCGGTCGGCGCTGCGCTTTCCCGCCAACGGGCGAGCGCGGCGGCCGCGGCGGAGGACCCACCGGGGAGGCCGCCGCCGCCGCCACCACGACCGGCACATGCGCCTCCATCTCCAAGGCGTCCGTCCTTCCTCGACTGGTTTCCCTTATGATATGATGGTCAACCAAATCCTTTTTTTTCGGCCTTTCTTCTTGTTCGGGAAGTGAACCCAGCGCGAATAGAGCGCCATTGATCTTGGGAAATGTATTCATGCGATAAGAAAGGGTATGCCGTTGCGCAGGCCCGCACCGCTTCCACCCCCTTCCTTCTCGAACCGGCGGCACCCCATCGGTGGATTTCCTCCCTTCGCCTCTGATCCCAAGCGCACCCGCGCGTCCTGTCGGTGGAGCGACCGCCCCTGACCCTCAATCAAGTACCTGCTGTAGCCGCTACTTCATCTACATCCCCGCTCCTTATTGTGTGCACCGCGCGACCATGGCGAACGTGACGGTGACGGTGGGCGAGAGCCATCAGGTGTCGGAGGAGACGCGCGCGCGCGCCGAGGCGCTCAAGGCGCAGGGCAACGAGGCGCTGAGCCACTTCAAGTTCGCGGCGGCCGTCGACTTGTACTCGCAGGCCATCGCGCTGGTGCCCACGGCCATTTTCTACGCGAACCGCGCGGCCGCGCACATGAAGAACGAGAGCTACGGGCTGGCGATCGACGACGCGTCGGCCGCTATCGAGCTGGACGCGAGCTACATCAAGGCCTACTACCGCCGCGGGTCGGCGCAGCTGGCGCTTGGGCACCACAAGAAGGCCGTTAAGGACTTCAAGCTCGTTGTGCGCATGAAGCCGCAGGACAAGGACGCGCGCGCCAAGCTCAAGCTGTGCGAAAAGATCATCAAGGAGGCCGCGTTCGCCGCCGCCATCCAGTCGGAGCGCAACCGCCCGCTCTCGGAGACGATCGACGTCAATGCGATGGGTGAGCCGTGATTCTTGTGTCGGGATGCGTGATATCTGCGTGCTAACCTGCGTGTCTGATGGAATGGAGCAGTGGTGGATCCATCCTACGACGGCCCGCGCCTGCCCGACGACGTGACGTTCGCCAAGCCCGACTTCATCGTTGCGCTCATGGACCGCTTCAAGCGCGGCAAGCTGCTGCACCGCAAGTACGTGATCCAGATCCTGCTGGCTCTCAAGAGCATGTTCGAGAAGCTGCCATCGCTCCTGCGCGTGTCGCTGCCCGCGGACGATCCGGACGCGCACTTTACGGTCTGCGGCGACACGCACGGCCAATTCTACGACGTGTGCAACATCTTTTCAATCAACGGACTGCCGAGCGAGACGAACCCGTATTTATTCAACGGCGACTTCGTCGACCGCGGCTCGTTCTCGTTCGAAGTGGTCATGACGCTGTTCGCCATGAAGCTCGTGTACCCTCAGCACGTGCACCTGCTGCGTGGCAACCACGAGTCCAAGAACATGAACAAGATCTACGGCTTCGAGGGCGAGGTCAAGCACAAATACGACGAGACGGTCATGCAGCTCTTCACGGAAGTCTTCAACTGGCTGCCGCTCGCCGCGGTCATCGAAGATCGCGTCCTGGTGGTGCACGGTGGACTCTTCAGCGAAGAGAACGTGACGCTCGACGACATTGCCAAGATCGACCGCAACCGCGAGCCACCTGAGAGTGGTCTCATGAGCGACCTCATGTGGAGTGACCCGCAGCCGTTCGCCGGCCGTGGACCCAGCAAGCGCGGTATCGGCCTTTCGTTCGGCCCGGACATCACCAAGGCGTTCCTCGAGTACAACAACCTGGGTGGGTACCATTCATATTGAATCCTTTTTTAGCGATGTGATGGCAAGATTGCTAATGTTGCCGGTCTTTCTATGCTTGCAGAGTTGCTGGTGCGCTCGCACGAGGTCAAGGACGAGGGCTACCTGGTCGAGCACGATGGCAAATGCATCACAGTGTTCAGCGCGCCGAACTACTGCGATCAAATGGGCAATAAGGGCGCATTCATTCGCTTCGAGAAGGACATGAAGCCCCGGTTCACCCAGTTCGTCGCCGTGGTACGTTGCTGTATTCGTTGTCCGGTCGTCATATCCCACAACGATCGTGCTTGGAATGGTGCAATGGCTAACGCAATAATCATTCTTCGGTGTGTGTTTGCTACCACAGGAACATCCGCCGATTCGTCCCATGGCGTACGCTGGCAACATGGGCGGCATGTTCGGTTAACCGCCTGTCAACGGAGTCAGCGGGTTGCAGCGGTGATGCCACTTGTGACTCCATGGAATGGCGGTTGAAAGTCGTTCCTGCCATGGGGCCGCTCGAAGTGTGTGTACGTGCAATGCGAGATCGCTGAGCTTGTGTGAATAGTTCACCTCCACCATAGTTTACTCTTCATAGGCCCTTTTGAGGAAGAAGAATCCACCGACTTGACGGAAATGCAGGCCTCCGCTCGTTCCCATCGCGAAGGGATCACGGAGCGAGCGTTTGGTTCTAGAACTCGAGACCCTGCGTTCATGTTAACGCCTATATCTTCGTGTCTCTGTGAACCGCATCATGACTTGCGCAGCATTGGCAGCGCAGTTGCCACCAGAAGACGCGCCGGCTTTGAACGTCGCGATTTGCGATTGATAGAACAGCCGTGTTGACTCGATCGAGAACGATGGGAACCGCGCACTAGGCGGCATTCGAGGCGGTTCCCAGTCCGCAAGGGCCGCAACCGTGCAGAACACTTCGTCGCCATTGAGTTCATAAAGCGCGAGCAGCAGCGTGGTCGTGGCCTCGACGATCTCCGACGGAACCGCGCGGTGAAGGAACTTGGCGCACGACGCTAGTACTTCCGGCACGAGCGAGCTCACGGCGTCTGTGTGCCGCGCGACTGTTGTGATGGACGACAGAATGGCCAGCAGCTGCCGAATCTCTTGCGTCTTGCGACCCAGCAAGGTAACTTGGGCCGCATTTGCGATCGACTGAGCTTCTTCATCACTTTGATCCTGACTAGCGTCTGTACGCGAGTTCGACACGTCGAGAAGCAGCATTGAGCGAGTGATCTTCGGAACGTTCTCCTCGAAATTTATGTTCTCCAGCTGTCGACGAAACTCGGGCCAGACGTCCTCCACGAACCGGCTGGCGATGAAGTCTCCAGCGACTCCAGCTAGCGTACTGATAACACGCGCCGCAGCCGTGACGATCGCGCGGCTCTCGGCGTGCAATCGCGGTAGCAACGATGGCCACAGTCGGTGGATCAGCGGTAGGAGCTGCTTCTGCGAGCGAGCAAGAAGCAGGAACCCGTCCTCCATGAGCGCGAGCACCTGGCAGCACGCCACAGGCTCGGGGGTGGCCACGAAGTATCCTGACCGATCCAAAATCTCGACTACGAGCGCGCGGTACACAGGATCCAATCGATCATCCCGGTCTCCATCCTCATCCTCATCCTCATCGTTGCTTGGCCCACCGCCGAGTGCGCTGCCTTCGTCGTACTCGAGGGGCATCGCGGCCTTGACGTTCGGTGTATCCGCAGCAGAGTCATCCCTATCCTTCAGCTCCTGGAATCGCGGTGCGTCATCCTTGCCATCGCCATCGTCATCGTCATCGCCGACTGCAAGAGCGTTCATCTCCGCCAGGAACCGCGAGAGCAGCGGCCGATTCGACGAGTTGATATCAGTCTCCTTTGACGAGTCCACACCCTCGTTTGCCTCGTCCGACCCCGCAGATATACTGCGCAACAGCGAGTGGAGTGAGCGCAGCAGCCCATCTGTGAACGGCGACTCCTGGTACAGGTCGACGCTGCGCAGAAGCGAGTGCGTGACTTCATCCGCAAGTGGCAACGACGCGATCCGCGTGTGCTGTAGCAGCGCCTCGACCACGAGCGCCGTGAGCGGGAACTCGTCTAAGTTCTCGAGCCGCGAGCACAGAGCGTCCACGAAATAGTCCATGTTGGCCTCGAATAGCGCCTCCATTGACTCGTAGTCGCAGAAAAAGTAGATCTTGGCGAGTGCTGAGAGAGCCGCGCGCTCCACCTGTAGAGAGCGCGACCCGAGCTTCTCGACCAGCGGGTACAGCACGTGCAGCAGGAAGACCGCAAAGTCTCGCCCCAATACCTCGACGCACACACCGACGCACTCGACCATGAGCGCGCGCTGGTTCACTCGCACTTTCGCTTCCAGTGAACTCTTCTCGCTCCATACGTCAAGCGCAAGTAGATCTTCCAGCACGCGACCCACGAGGTGGACGTCCATAGTAGCAAGCGCTGTTGTGCCCATTGCTGGAGTGGCCGGACTCTTCTCGTCGTCGCCACCCTTGTGCGGTTGTGTACCACAGTACGCCCTCAGAAACTCATTCAGCACCAACATAACTTCGGCGCCGATGCTTGAGTCGGCTTCGCTTAGCTCCTCGCCTACACCATTGTCATAGTCCGGCAACAGGAGGGCAAACGCACAGTCGATGAACACGGCCGGGGTGCAGACGGCTCCAATGGCGTGCAGCAGCTCGAACGTAGCATCGACGGCTTCTTGCTCGTGGAAATACTTCAGACGCTTCTGGTAGTGCGACACCACGAGCGATTCAGCGTCGCTTCCGGGCGGTTCCTGGCCGTCAGCATGCGTCTCCCTCCGCCTGGTGAGGGTCTGGTGCACGATCAGGTCAATATCCATGGCCTCAAACTGAAGCACGCGGCACAGCAATTTGTACGTCGACTCCATTGACCGGTCCAGGAACGGCCGAAGGCGTGTGCCCAAGAACGACAAGTACCCAGTCATCTTCTTCATGATGTGCGCGCTGAACGCCTCATGTTCTGTCGCGCACTTCAGCACGAGCGTCGACAGCTGCATCTCGAACCGATTGGCGAAGGCCGGCAACATCGCAAGCCATTCGTCCGTCGTGAGCGCTGCGTTGAGTTCATTGCTCACGTGGCGCGCTGCCTCGGATACCTCTGGGATCGCGTCGACCTGGTAGACAAGCAGCTCTTCAAAGCAGCGGAAGAACGAGTCACGCAGTGTTGATCGGCACTCGAGCACAACGACCCCGCATAGACCCGCCAGCGCACAGCGGATACGCCACGACGCCTGGTGGTGCGCTCGCTGCCCGACGGTGAAGATCCGAGAGAGGATGATGTCCATGTTGACCGCCGTCTCGGTCAGCCACTTGTCTTCACTGCCGCTCGGTGCTGAGTCAGCGCCGCCCTCTTGCTCATCGGACCCTGTCGACTGGGTATCATTGCCCTTGCGGGCGAGATCCCGTAGCGACTCTAGCGAATACTGCGCCTGCTGCTGCACGTTGTTCGCTGGGATCCCATCCGCTAGACACACCCGCATCGCCTGCGCGAGGCACTCGACGGCCGCGACGACGACCTTGGACGCCTGGTTCGGCGCGTTCACGCACTTCCAGACGCCGCCGGCGATCCCGGGCAGGAACTGGCGCATCATCATCGGGTCCGTCTCTAGACACTCGATGATCCGCGTCAGCGTCTCCATGGCGAGCAGCGCCGCCTCTCGGCATCGGTCGTTCTGCGCGATGTGCAGCAGCGCGGAGACCAGGTACGCCATGAAGTTCATGCGCGCGGTCGACTCAAGCGCTAATGACGGCCGTCGACGTCTGTTTAGCCGTTGTTGCTGGCGCGGATCCGGGACATCGTATGCGCTGAATAGCAGACGGAGACACGAGAGGACGGCGACCCGCAGCTCCTCGCTCTGATCGGCCAGCGTCGTCACCGCCTCGTCCGACGACGCATCCACGGCGGCCTCAGGCGTCGGCAGGAAGAGCACACAACTGTATCAACAAATCATAGCGAGGGTTAGCTCCCCAAGCGACTGTCCCAATACCGACAATAGGCGTGAGCATTGTCACCTCTGGACGAAGCTCAGCAGCTTCTGGGGTGTTGACTGCACGTTGCGTGCGCTGCGGCCCAGCACGGCAGCCAGCGCGCGGAAGACGCTCTCCTGGACGCGCACGCTGCCGCAGTCCGAGACGTAGCCGAGTAGCAGCTTGTGCAGCGACAGCAGCACGAGGTCGTCCATGGCGGCGGCCGGCAGCAGCGACAGCGTTGGCGTCGGCGGATCCTCGTCGCCATGTCCAGCGGACGCCTTCTGGTCGTCCAGAAAGTCCGAGAGCTCGTCCAGGAGCGAGCACAGCGCGCCGCTGTTGCTGTCGCTTGGCTGCAGCCGCAGGAACTGCGCCAGCCGCGAGCTCAGCGCCACGTACGCCGCCGTTGTCGACGCCATCGGTCGATCCAATCGCTTAATGCGCTTGATGCGCTTGACCGCTTTGAGTGATGAGAATAGCACGCTGATTGGTGAAAAAGGTGTAATTGACGATCATTTTAGCCAACGGGAGGTGATCCAGAGGAACTCAATCAAATGCTCTGGATTCTCGTAGTGCTCTGAATAGTAAGTGAAGCGCTAATACAGTCCTCTGTTCGTGAAGGCAACACGGATGCGAGTTCGCTTCTCACCAAAAGAGCATCGATGCGTCTTTGCAAGAGCCGGAGTCCAATGCTGCCGCGCTTTGGCTAGCAATCGAGTGTCGAGACGGCAGAATCCACTCCAAGCGCATCCCATGGTGAGCATGTCGAGCGTCACCGACGCCATCACCTTCAATATGGACGGTAAGTGCCAGAAATTAGACCTCTCCCCAGCACCGGACTTGCCCAGCTCGACGAACGTCTTCGACATGCGACACGTTCTCATTAAACCCGCGACGAACACGGCGAAAGCCAGCGAGCATGTCGGCACCACGTACTGCAATAACTTAGGGGACTCTATTTTCAAAATTACCTATCTCACCGTCATTTATTTCCTTCGTAATGGATTCCCCAAATCAAAACAACGTATTCATAGAGGTTCAACCTCCCCTCTCAACGATAAATTTCGCTTACATATCCAGTATCACAAGGTTTCCTCCCCTCGGATACTTACGCTCAACATGTAACACTCAGGAAAGTGCATCCGGACTGGAGGCATGGGGAAGCGCGAAGAGCGGCACGCGGCACTGGTCGCGCGCCTGGCGGAGGTACGGCGCGCGAAACGGGAGCTGCAGGCGACGTCCAAGGCGTTCGCGACGGACGCGGGCGCGCCGGAGAAGCGCGCGGTGGCGCAGTCGCTGCAGGAACTGCTGCAGTTCTCGCCCGAGGTGACGGTACTGGGCGCGCAGACGGGCGCGGTGGTGGAGCGCATCGCGAACGCCAACGACGTGGCCGAAAAGATGACGCGCGAGGTGCGGCGCCTGGGCATCGTGCAGTCGCGCATGGCGCAGTGCCTGGTGCAGTCGGGCAAGCTGCTCACGCTGCGCAACTCGCTTGCGGGCATCCGGCGCGCCATGCAGCAGCGCGACTACGCCGAGGCCGCCGCCTTCCTGCGCGAACTCAAGGCGGTAGAACGCGCCATGACGCTGGACGCAGCCGACAAGCTGCGCCTGGACACGACCGAGAACGACCTCAAGACGGTGATCGAGGCGTCCTTCGAGGCCGGGCTGCGGGACAACGACGCGCGCCAGATCCAGCGGTTCGCGCCGCTCTTCCAGGCCACGGGCATCGGCCGCGCCTACGAAGAACGCGGGTTCGACCAGCTGCTGTCGTTCATTGAGGCGGCACTGGAGCAGCAGCTCTCGCCGTTCGCGCGCGGTACGTTCAGCACCAAAGAGCTGATGGTGCAGTTGGCCACCGTCTTCAATCAGATCGCGGCCGTCGAGCAGGAGTACGGCGTGCTCGTGCGCCAGTGCTTCCAGCACGTGGGCGGCGCCAACCGTTTACTCACGAAGCTGTACGCCGTGGGCGAAAAGTATGCCGTGCTCGTGCTCAACGCGTACATGCAGCAGCGCAAGTTCCTGCAGCGCATGAACAAAGTCGAGGCCATGGTCGACCCAAGCGGAGGTGCTACACCATCGGCAGGCGCTTCGAGCCCTAGAGGAAATGGGAACACAGAAGAGGACGACGTGGCCGTCATGAATGAGCAACTCAACGAGATCGCGCTCGTGATCCAGCACACGCAAACGTACGAGCGGTTCATGCGATCACGTGTGGTCGCAGAACCGGCCGACAGTGATCAGGCCGATCAAGAGCAAGACCAGCAAGCGGGTACCAACACGAACGAGACGACACAAATGTCAGTACCGACAGAAGTACTGCCTCCGAGCCACGAGAGCGAGCTGGGCAAGACGGTGCAGGAGCTTGCGGGCTTCTATTGCTACTTCGAGAACGATCTACTCAACCGCGCGGCGCGTAAGGCTTTCCAGTGGGAAGAGCTGCGGTATTCGTCATCCTCGTCGCCTGACGCAGCCGCCGGTGCCGTGGGCGCTTCTAGTACCAGCAACGAAGATGGTGTGGTGTGCTTCCCGATTTCGTCGGCCGTCGACGAGATCTTCTACGTTGCGCGCAACTCAGGCCTCCGAGCGTTGGCCACGGGCCATAGCGACTGCGCAGCCGGCGTGCTCAACATGATCAACACGTTGCTGCGCGACGTCTTGGGCGACGCCATGCGCAGCCGTATTCTCAACATGGCAGCATTCATCAAGTTTGAGTCCGAGACGAGTCTGGCGGCCGCGAGCAATCAACTCCGCGACCAAATGCAGCAGCAGCTGGCCAAATTCAGCAAGACCATGGGCCCGATCCCGTTGCAAATTCCCATGGGTGGCGGCTTGACGTCAGCAACCGGGATGATGGGGTCGTCGACATCCTTGGCGAGTCTGGCAACGAGCGGTAATTCGACGTCTGGGAGTGCAGGTGGCAACTCAAACGAGCTTCGCAAGGAATGCGGCCCGGACGTCGTCATGAACAGCTTGGAAGCCACGACCGAGTACATTGCGCAGATCAAGGATCAGTTCGCGGACGAGTTGGGCCAAGACTTCGCAGACGTACCGCCGCACTTGATGTCGTGTCTGAATGGTCTGGAGGACGCGTCAACGGAGCTCTCGCAGCTACTGAATGCGAGTCGAAAGAAGCTGCTCAAGCTGCTGGAGCCAAAGATCTCGGGGGCTCTAGGCGCGCTACTGGCGCCGCCATCGTCGAAGCGACCGGGCGTGAGCTACGAGCTGACGGAGCAGCAGTTCACTTTCAACGAGGCCAACGACCCGTTCGCGCAGGCGTTCGTCGCGGGCATGCGCGCGCTGCTGGGATCATTCCGCGCGACACTATCCCCGGCCAACTACCGCGAGCTGGCTGAGTTGGCGGCGCGCACAACGGCGGCGCTGGTCGAGAAGTGGTTCGACTCTCGAGGCTCGCGGTTCAACCAGCTCGGCGCGCTCCAGTTTGACAAGGACCTGCGCGTGCTCGGCGCATTCTTCAATGAGGCCTGCGACGCGCGCGAGGCGTTCGCTGTGCTCACGCAGATGGCGTCCGTTCTTTCGGTGGACGCGCTCGAGGACGTCCCAGATGTGTTTGGGCGCGCGAGTCGCGGTGTGGCGTGGAAACTCTCGGCGGCGCGCGTCAAGGAGATTCTGTCGCGGCGCGTCGAGTTCGCAGACACAGCTATCAATAAGCTCGTGCTGAGCTCTTGATGACGATGCGGACGTGGAAGTGGTGGTCGGTGGCGCAGAATGTACTACTCGCGGCCCAAGACAGCGAGATGGAGCGACCCGGACGCAGCCCCAAAGAGACCAGTCTCTGTAAGCGATCAGCTCATTTCAGGACGAGTCGTTGTCCGGTGCTCTGCGCGTGTTGTGGGGCTGGGGGTGCCGTCGGTGCATCGGCTGCTGATCATCGGTGTCTTTCTTGCGGTGTATCCCCGTGTCCATCGACCACAGAGGCAGTGCTTCAGCTTTCAGACTAAACAAGTTTATCAGGTCAACCACCAGCGGGGGCGTACGCAATGCGAGTTGAGGTGCAACATGCAACTTGCACGAGCTCCTCTCGAGCGTTGCGTTGTGAGTGTCATTGCCAATGACTGGTCAGCGTGTTCTTCGTCTCGGTTATTCTAGAATCCAAAGCGGTTTACAGCCCTGTGCGTAAACTCGTAGCTGATCCTGTATTACACACATGGGATCTCAGCTCTGCACTAACGCTGGAGCAGCGCATCTGACTGACAGGCCCCGTCTCCGTTTCCACAGTTGCCACTCACGCATGGAACGGCCAGGCTTCAAGCTCTGCATCAGAGCTTGGCATGATGCCAGGCATCGAAGCGTGTGGCGTTAAGCAGACGCTTCGTAGCCTCCTCAGGAGGCTCTCGCCATGGATCGAGGACAGAAATCCCACAGACCAGACCAAACGTTGACCTGATCACATCTGAGGCAGGGCGGCAGTCATCAGCTCCATTCATCGACGGCGCTGGTCAGTGAACTTTGTTCCCTGCCGTGCTACCGCGCGACTACCAACCTCTACCAATTGGAGCCATCAGCTATCGCATCAGCCAGATCACTTACGCAGGGGAGCAGGCTCCGTGTAACGAGGCAGCAAATGCCATTGCCAGGGCATTTGAATGCCGAGTGGTCCTCACCAACGCCAGCTTCAGAAACACCATTGAAACACCGTTGGTTGGTGGCTGAGATGATACAATGTTCGTGTGTTATAGAGAATTGGCCAGAGGTCTTTAGCGCCTGACTCTATTCGCCCGCTGCCCGTCCCCTCTCCGTTTGCTAGGGTTCTTTTTTTTCTTTTTCTTTTTTTTACTGGTCAAAATTCGTAATGTAACATTTATAAATTTCTGCAATTTATTCTTCAGGATCTTTTAGCACACCGCCAGTCGGTGGCACTAGCCCCGACTTCTCGCGCAGGCTGTAAACTTTACACCTTTTACCAAAGGAAAGACTGAAGGAAACAACTCGACGCCAGCGCACGCGACACTCATCGCTCTCGGCTCTCGCGGCTTCTGACCCCTCCTCCCGTAGCCACCTACGACAAAAAGTACTTGTCCAGCGCAATACAAAGCCGGTCTCTTGCTCCTCCGCCAGTCCCACCTAACAGCCGCCGCTGTTTTTTTCCCATGGTATTGACCGCCACCATCGCTTCAGTCGATCGTGTTCTCTGTTGCAAATCTATCGAACACGCCGGTCAGTCGGTTATTTTCCCTGCACCTCTCTCACTTTCGATTTTATCGGTGACCGCACAAGCCTCCACTCTGACTGACCGCGATCGCCTTCGACTTTCCACCAACTCGTAGAAGACGATGCTGGTTCGCATCCTCGCGCTGCTCGCGGCCGGCGCCGCGCTGGCCCACGCCGATCCCGCCGACGACAGGTACGTTCTCTGTCGGGTCTTAGTCCTTAATCGGCCGTTAGCGCCCGGATAAGAGGCGCGAGGATCTCCCCGTCGTCGTAACCCGTCGCTAAATAGTCTTATTCCTGCATTTGATCAGCGAACTGCGACGCCTGGTGACGCTGTCGCGGCACGGCAGCCGGGCACCCAACCCAGTGGTGCGCGCACTGTGCCCCGCGAATGCTGGCAACCTGGACGCGTACCACGTGCCGCTGGAGCAGCTCACGGAGGTGGGCATGGCACAGCTGCTTGCGGTTGGCCAGCACGTGCGCGACGTGTACGTCACGGACGAGGGCTTCCTCGCGCCCACGCTTGGCGGAGAGCACCACAAGCACTTCCAGACGTACTTCCGCGCGGACGCGGCCACGCGCTGCTCGCAGAGCGCCGTCGCGCTCGGGCTCGGGCTGTACCCGGACGGCACGGGGCCGGGTGGCTTCTCGCACCAGCCCGTGCCCGTGACCATGCAGCTGCTGCCGAACGAGCACGAGTTTGCGGCGCCCAAGGGCCCCTGCCGTAGCACGCTGGCGGCCGACCTGGCGGCGTACGCCCGTGACCGCGCGCCGGAGCTGTTCGAGCAGTACGAGGAGGCGCTGAGCGAGCTCGGCGAGATCTGCGGCGTGCCCGTGGCTAGCTACCCGACAGTTCAGGGCGGAGAAGATAAGGTGCTGGGAGTCAAGGACGTGGCCGACATGTTCGTGTTCGACCGCGACGAGAAGCTGCCGCTGACGCCCGGCCTGACGCCCGAGCTGCGCGCCAAGCTGGAGCAGCTAGCGTTCACCAACCTCATGGAGCGGTACTACACGACCGACCGCGAGATCACGTACTGGGTCGGCGGCTTTGCCGACCTGCTGCTCACCACCCTGAACGTTGCAGCGACGCCCGCCTCGCCCTCGGCCACGGACTACCGCTACTACTCGTACCACGGCCACCGCGAGCTGCTGCACGGCCTGGGCAAGATGCTCGGCTGGGACTTCCACTTCGAGGGTCTGCCGCTCGCGATGAACACGACGGCGCTGCACCCGGGCACGACTATGTTCTTCGAGCTGCGCGCCCGCAAGCCGCACGGAGACAAGTCGGAGGCCACGATCCTGCCGGAGGAGTACTTCGTGCGCACCTTCGTGTGGGCCCCCGCGACGAACAAGCGCGAGCAGGTGCACCTGTCCAAGTGCTCAAAGCTTGACTGCCCGCTGGACGAGTTCAACGCGATCATCAGGACGCACGTCAAGCGCACGGGCACGTGGCAGCAGATCTGCGGCTACCACCCGGAGCCCGTGACGGCGCAGGCGTCGCCGTCGCTCGCGACGCAGGACGGCGCGGCGCTGGACGCCGCCAGCGGCTACGTGCTGGCCGCCACCGTCGCCGGCTCGCTCGTGTTTGCCATCTACAAGGCGGTGGGCGCCATCAGCCAGCACCGGCGACGCAACTACGTGCCGATCTAGGCGGTCCGACCCTGCACAGATCGTGAATGAAGCCCACGTTCACATACTTAGATGCATCTTTAAATGACAACTAACGCACGAGTACGTGCGTTCTGAGTGAGCTGTGATGATACTTCGCGGTGTATTGTATGCATGGAGCAGTCGAGAAGCTGTCTACACATCTCAACGCGTCTCGCTACTCGGCGTCCGCGACGGTGAGCCGCCGCTCGAGCTCCGCCGCCAGCGCGTCCAGCTCGCGCAGGTTGGCGGCCTTGCCCTGCATGATGCCGTTGTTCTTGCCGCCGCCGCCCTTGCCCTCGATCACGGGCAGCACATCGCGCCCGTGGGCCGCGATGAACGCGGGCGGGCCCACGAGCACAAACATGCCGTCCTTGCCGCGCGCATCGCTGGCCGCCAGCACGAACACGGACGAGCGGCCCGCATCTCCCAGTAGCGACAGCAGCGTCTGCAGGAAGGTGAGATCGGCGCCGGCCTCCTTGCGGTGGTAGACCACCACGGAGCCCGGCTTGGCCTGGGCCTTCGCAAGCAGGTCGGCCGCGATGTAGCCCGCGAGCTCCTTCTGCAGGTTCTTGACGTCCTTGCTCGCGCTCTTCTGCGCTTGCAGCAGCTTCTCCGCGCGCGCCGCGTGCTCGTCGGGCGCGCAGCTCAGCACCTTGGTCAGCGCCTGCTCCCGCTGGAACCTGTGCGCATACACACGTCAGTCCAATTCCATCGGTCAATGGAGAGCAGCCACTTCTGCACGTACATGTGCGAGAATTCGCGGTTGACGCGCTCGCCGGCCACGAACCACACGCGCGTGGCTCCGCGCGCGAACTCGACGTTGAGCAACCGCAGCGACTATCATTGTCATCCAACAAGTGAGTCTCCGCCTTCAGCTACACGATCGCATGTCATAGGGCCACGCACCTGCAGCTGGGCGATGTTCTTGACGTGCGTGCCGCAGCACGGGTTGGCGTCGATGCCGTCGATGCAGACGATGCGCATGGCTTCGGGCTGCTGGTCGGCTGGGAACTTGCGCGCGATCTGCGCCCACTCGGGCGACCCGGGCTGCGCGAACTTTGGCGTCATCTCGAGCCCGCGCACGATGGCGGCGTTCACCTCGCTCTCGATGCGCCGCAGCTCCTCCGCGGGCACCTTCTGCTGCTTGTCGCCGTCCATGGGCACGAGCTCCACGTTGCAGCGCTCCTCCCCGAGCGACCACGTGGTTGTATCGTACCCGTGGCGCTCGGCGATGGCGCTCAGCAGGTGCTGCGCCGAATGCTGCTGCATGTGGTCGAAGCGGCGCTCCCAATCGACGGTCGCGAGCACCTCCTGGCCCTCCTGGAACGCCGGCGCGTCCTCCTGGCCGACTGGCAGCGGCACACGGTGCAAGCAGCGGCCGTCGCGGATGAACACCTTGTCCACACGCACGCCGTCCAGCGCGCCCGTGTCGCTGGGCTGGCCGCCGCCCTCGGGGAACAGCACCGTGTCCAGCAGCTCCACCTCCAGGAACGCCTGTGCGGGTGCCTTCTTGCTCGCGGGCAGCGCCACGCGCTCGCAGTGCGTCACGCGCGCGCGCAAGGCCCGCAGCGCCGAGTCCCGTTGGCAGGCCAGCGCCCCGGGCGGCGCGCGCTCCGTCGCGGTCGGGCAGCCGTCCACGTCCACGGAGACATCAATGGCGGGGGCGGACGTCGGCGGCATAGTCACGGCGCGTGAATGAGGGACGCGGCGCGAGCAAGCAAGGAAGCGATGGCGGGGGTGAGCGCCCGAGTGGATTGATTGCCGAATGCGCGTCAGCATTTTATATAGACGTTAACTATGGGGAAGCAATTTATATAGGCGTTAAGTATATAAACCGGCCGCACGGTTTTTGACACCGCCCAAAAGCAGAGCAATCGTCGCGCGCGTCACCAGCTGCGACATGTCCAAAAGGGGGAGAATCTCACCCCGGTACTTATTACACATATGTGAGCATTTTAGTAAATAATAAACAATTATAGGACGTCTTGAACACTTTTTATACATAAAAAGGCAATGTTGAAGCAGAAATCTAACATATCTATTATATATTAATTCCGTAAATACACCTTTTCATTCCGCATACAACTGCAGTTTTCGGCCTCAAGTATCTTGTTTTTGGTGCTTGGCGGGCGAGTGGAGCCGCCCGTTTCTTTGCCGCACTCGCCTCCCAAGGGACCCACGGCGCCATTCGCTGCCGTCCCTCCGCCCGTCGTGGTCACATCCCAACCTTCCGCTCACCTTCCAGTTCCTCCAGAGCTCCAGCCGCCTACCTTAGCGCCAGCATGAGCACCGCCGCGCCGACGTCCCCCTCGGCCACCAAGCTGCCGCCGCCGGCGCCCGTGTCGGCGTCGGACGAGGCCGCGTACGTGGAGACGTACAAGAACGCGCCTTTCTTCGACAAGCACCCGCGCGGCTTCGGCGAGATGCGCCTGATCGAGGGCGTGGCCATCCACAAGACGTACGTGCTGCCCGTGCCCAACATCCACGATTGGCTGCCCGACATGGCCGCCGGCGTCAACAACGAGCGCAAGATCGACACGCAGGCGGCCGACGACGTCGAGCGCAAGTCGACCTACAACAAGATCATGGGCGAGACGGACGTCATCCTCGGCGACATCCGCCGCAATGCCAAGCAGGAGATGATCTCCCGCGCCTACGTGCGCGCCGGCCCGCGCAAGTCGCTCTACTTCGACCCCGCGACCGTCAAGGCGGCCATCGTGACCTGCGGCGGCCTCTGCCCTGGCCTCAACAACGTCGTGCGCGACATCACGCTCAGCCTGTGGAACCTCTACGGCGTCAAGACCATCTACGGCATCCGCATGGGCTTCGCCGGCTTCTACAACTGGACCTCGATGGACCAGAAGGAGGCGCCCATCATGCTCACGCCCAAGGTGGTCGAGAACATCCACCACTCGGGCGGTACGCTGCTCGGCGCCAACCGCGGCGGCTTCGACCTCGAGAAGATCATGAACTTCCTCCAGGAGTCGGGCGTCAACCAGGTGTACGTGATCGGCGGCGACGGCACGCACCGCGCGGCCAACAAGATCTCGGACGAGTGCCGCCGCCGGCAGCTGCCCATCGCCGTCGCCGGCGTGCCCAAGACGATCGATAACGACGTCGACCTCCTGGACCGCAGCTTCGGCTTCAACACGGCCGTCGAGGAGGCGCAGCGCGCCATCCGCTCGGCCTCGACCGAGGCCAAGTGCGTGCCCAACGGCATCGGCGTCGTCAAGCTCATGGGTCGCAGTGCCGGCTTCATCGCCGCGCACGCGACGCTCTCGAGCGGCGACGTCAACCTGTGCCTCATCCCCGAGGTGCCCATTGAGCTGGACGGCCCGCGCAGCTGCCTCGAGCACCTGGAGCGCGTCGTGGAGGAGCAGGGCCATGGCGTCGTGGTCGTGGCCGAGGGCGCCGGCGAGGAGCTGCTGGGCACGTCGGCCATGACGGACGCTGGCGGCAACAAGAAGCTGCCGCCCATCGGCGCGTTCATGAAGGACCGCATCCAGGAGCACTTTGCCAAGAAGGGCAAGGAGTGCACGGTCAAGTACATCGACCCGTCGTACATGATCCGCAGTGTGCCGGCCAACGCCGCCGACAGCCTGTATTGCATGATGCTCGCGCAGAACGCGGTGCACGGCGCCATGGCCGGCTACACGGGCTTCACGGTCGGTCTGAGCGCCAACCGCGTCGTGTATTTCCCGATCACGGCCATCACGCAGAACTCGCCGCGCTGCATGGACCCTTGGGGCCGCACGTGGGAGCGCGTGCTGTGCCTCACGCGGCAGCCGAACACGGCGCCCGAGAACGCCAAGGCCACGGGTGGCAAGTCATCCGACTAGGCGAGAGCGTCCGTGTTCGTTAGGTCGAGCCGCGTGATGCACGTCGCTTTTATAATCTACCTTTGAAGCACTGAGCGAAACAAACAAACAGCAAAACATGAAGAAGGAGCGGCGTCCGCCGTCTCGCTATGAACCAACTGCCATTCGTCTACATAGCCTGGATGACGCGTTTGAATGGTGGCGATGCGGCTCTCTCATCGTGCAGTTATCCGCCTAACGGTGCGGTAAACAGCTTGGCGCGCCAACGCAAGGCGCTCGCTCGGTGGTCGAGCTTGTTGCAGGTCCTTTTAGGACCGGGAGATCACTGGTTTGAGACCGGTTCCAGCGCGCGCATCTACTCAAATGACTCATTCTTCAGCGTATCGGTGGTCGCGTTTAACTTGCAACAGCACTCAGCGGCGACAGGACAGGACGTACGCAGCGTAGCGCTGCGAGCATGTCGTCTGGAGGTGCAGTTTCAGTCGATGGAGTCCCAATACGCAACATTCATGGTCTTCCGTACCCCCTCGCTTTGGCCAAACAAGACCGTGAGCATACGTCCATCGCGAACAAGAAGGTCTCGATCAGCGAGCTCGTCATTCACCACGCGAAGGCTACACGATGGCGCGCTGCATCGTCTCAGCTAATGCCCAGCCTGCCGCCGCCGACCGGCCGAGACGGGGAGTTGACAGGCCGGCAACGCGAGCCGATGACCATCAGATTAAAAGCCTGGTGGCTCGCACCTTTGCATACTCGTCCGCAGCGCTCGCTCACCGGGCTATCGGGAACAGAGCAGCGGCGTCGACAGCGTGTTTGGCCATTCCCCAGTCGACAGCGTGAGAGAGAAACACACTGGCAGTCGTGCGCAGCCGGCCAGTTTCCTTCTCCCCCACGATCGCCCGCCCGGCAGAAAAGTGGAGCTATAGATGCGCGCCGCCCATCGCAAGCGTGCGCTTCCCATATCAGTCGATCCGCATACACGTACGCATAGATGCACCAAGTAACATGCACCGCCACTGAGCGCTGGGTTTCTGAGAGGGAGGGGCGGCAGTCTCCGTTCCCCCTCCTCCCATCTCGATAGCGCCACACATCACCGGACCGAACAGCAGTACCGTGAGTCTCGTCAAATGTATAGTCGGTGACGGAGGCGCCGTGGCCTGTGGGGCTTCAACATGAAGTGACCAGACGGACCGATGACGACAATTGTCTTGGGTTCAGTATGGTGGGCTCCAGTGGTTGAACCAGTAGTCCTGGGCGGTAGCCGCTACAAACCAATGGGCGCTTGTGACGCGGCAGACTCAATGAGTACCATAAGATACGGTCCCGCCGGCCGGCGCTCAGGTGGGCGTCCGCGGTGTACGTGACGATCCATGCGGCATACGTTTTACGCGTTAAACGGTGTCTCACATGGCGTCCGCGTCCACCGCCCATCATGCGAGATTGCTCTGGCCAGCATCATTGCGGATACTGACCAGGATGGTCGACGGTACATTTTCCTGTGGTGTTGCGACTGGCCCCACTTGAACGTTTTTCTATCACTCCGGTGTCTGATTGGTTCCTCGCACCTGCCATTTGCGATTATTATTGGTAGAAAACCCTACGTTATCTCCTTTTCAATATTGCACCCTACCCCTAAATCAACTTCCCGTACCCCATAGTGTAATCACCCAAGTGGAAGCGGCTAGGCCTTGGATCTACCAGGTCGAAAACTACCATCCATCCGTCTGCATCATTCCTCAAGTTGCCGCCTAGCATCCAGAGTACTTCCGCCAAAAACCACTAAACCAACGCTCGATCACCCGTGATGCTCCCCTTGCGCGCGCTCGTCAGAAGCATGCTAGGCTCAAAAACCACCGCCACCAAGGTCACGGCGTCCGGGCGCCGCGCGTTCGCCGTGCTCACGCGCGAGTCCATCAACCCGCGTATAGTGAACGCCGAGTACGCGGTGCGCGGGCCGCTCGTGCTGCGCTCGGTCGAGTACACGCGGAGGCTGGCGCGCGGGGACGACTCGCTGCCCTTCGACCGCGTCATCCCGTGCAACATCGGCAACCCGCTGGTGCTCAAGCAGGCGCCCATCGAGTTCCACCGGCAGGTGCTGGCGCTAGTCAACGTTCCGGGGCTCGTGAACACGCCCGAGGCGCAGAAGCTCTTCCCGCCGGACGCCATCGCGCGCGCCAAGTTCTACATCGACAACATCCCCGGCGGCACGGGCGCCTACGGCCACTCCAAGGGCACGGAGGTCGTGCGCGAAGAGGTGGCCGCCTTCATCCAGGCGCGCGACGGCGGCGACGCCAAGTACGCGGCCGACCCGGAGGATATCTACCTGACGGACGGCGCCAGCCCAGCCGTTCAGAACTGCCTGTTGGCGCTCATCCGCAACGAGCAGGATGCCATCCTGGCGCCCATCCCGCAATACCCGCTGTACTCGGCCGCCATCGCGCTCAATGGCGGCACGCTGGCCGGCTACTACCTGGACGAGTCGCGCGCCTGGGCACTCAATGTGCACGAACTGGAGCGCGCGCTGCACGAGGTGCGCGCGGCGGGCAAGACGGCGCGCGCTATCGCCGTCATCAACCCGGGCAATCCGACGGGCCAGTGCCTGTCGGTCAACAACCTGCAGGACATCATCCGCTTCTGCCAGCGCGAGAACCTCGTCATCCTGGCCGACGAGGTGTACCAGGAGAACGTGTACGCGCAGGGCAAGTCGTTTGTGTCGTTCAAGAAGGCGCTGCGCGACATGGGACCCGACTTCGACGACGTTGAACTCATCTCGTTCCACTCGACCTCCAAGGGCTTCACGGGCGAGTGCGGCCGCCGCGGAGGCTACATGGAGCTTGTCAACATCAGCGAGTGCGCCAAGGACCAGATGTACAAGCTCATGAGCGTCAACCTGTGCTCAAACATCGAGGGCCAGCTCATGGTCGGGCTCATGGTCAACCCGCCCAAGCCCGGCGACTTCTCATACGAAAAGTACCGCCAGCAGCGCGACAGCACGCTCGCGTCGCTCAAGCGCCGCGCCGTCAAGCTCGTCGCCGCCTTCAACGAGCTCGAGGGCGTCACATGCAACGAGACCGAGGGCGCCATGTACACGTTCCCGCAGGTGCGGCTGCCGCCCAAGGCCGTCGAGGCCGCCGAGCGCGCGGGGCTCGCGCCCGATGCCTTCTACTGCTTGCAGATGCTGGACCAGACAGGCATCGTGGTGGTGCCCGGCTCGGGCTTCGGGCAGCAGGAGGGCACGTGGCACTTCCGCTCGACCATCCTGCCGCCCGAGGAGGACGTGGACGAGGTCATCCGCAAGACGGCCGCCTTCCACGCCGCCTTCATGGACAAGTACCGGTAAGCCGCGTCTGTTCTGTCTGGTGGCGGAGCGCAACGCCATCCGTGTGGAAAAGAGAGCAAATGTATTTTGTCAAGGGAATGGAGAGAGAGAGAGAGAGAGAGAGAGAGAGAGAGACGAGTAGTGAGTGGTAGGGACGACAGGGTGCGAGCACGTACGGGCGGCACGGTCGCCGTGGTGCGTGGCTCGCGTCGTACGTGCGTTTAAATAGTCGGTCGGCCGGTCGCGGTTCGCAATACAGAGATGGCGGAGGACGCCACGTTGTCAGCGATCGAGTGACTGACTGTCTTGACCGCGTTAGCGCTTGACGATCGTCGGCGCCATGGCCTTGGGCTTCATCGCGATGCTGCTTGGCCCTCCACCGCCCATCATGCCGCCGCTCGAGACCATCCCGGACCCTCCCGCCATGTCGTTGATCGCGCCCAGCCTGCTCTTGACGCCGCCGCTCATGGAGCCGACGCCGCCGGTGGTCGAGCTCGGCGCGCTCATGGGCGGCGGAGTCACAGACGACGTCGACAAGCCCGTCGAAGGCTTGCTTCCAGTAGACGGGCTGTTCTCTCGCTTCGCCGGCGCCGACGGCCGGATGATGGGGATCTTTGTGATGGCGCCAGAGTCCTTCGGCAGCCCTGTAGTGCTTCGTGCAGACCCTCCAACAACCTTAGTGCTCGGGGGTCCAAGCTTCCCCGTCGAGCCCATGACTTTCAGGCCCTGCGGCATCTTGGCGCTGCCTGGCGGTCGCGCGGTCGGACAGTTGGGCAGCGTCGTCAGCGACGCGCTGGGTTTGCCTGTGCCCGTCGACGCTTTTGTGACGCTCTTGCCGCCTCGACCACCCCCGTCGCTCTTCCCGAGCACCATGGACAGCGCCAAGACGCCACTTCCTGCGCTGCTACCGCCCATCGACATGCCGCTGCCTCCCATTGAACTGCTGCCGCCACCGATGCCACCACCATTGCCAGTGCTGCTACCACCGCCTCCGCCGGCCCCATTCCCGGATCGATCGCGACCCGTGTCTTTGCCTTGCGACCGCGTGATCTTGTTGACGAGATCAAGCGACTTGACTCGCGCACGGCGGACGACTTGGCCGTCTTTGCCCACCACAAGCGTGTACTCGAGCATGCTGGACCACCGTGAATCTGCGGACGAGTCTTCGTGGTCAGACACCATGCCGAGGTTTTCTTCCTCGCTGAATCTCCTCCTGTCGTCCGCTTCCTCTTGCGATCGGCGATGCGACGGGCTCTGATACTGCTGATGTGGTGGCTGATGCTGATGGAAGCGGCTGAGATCGCTCGAGTCGACGAGTTGGCGGGCTTCCACCATGGCGAATGCCACGTCGCGGTCGCTGTCGAGCGTGACTTCGTCGAGCACTTGGCGAATGCGGTCCAGCATCTTGTCGTCCCCGAGACTCGAGAGTACATGTCTCCAGAGCGGCACTAGCGACACAGCTTTGAGGCGTACGTTCGGTACCGGATCATCAATAAGGTCGATTGCGATGTCGATGAAGTTGAGTCGGCAATACTGTCGGCTGTTGAGCGTCGTCGCGAAGACACTCGCGTCAAGGAAGAGTAGTCGTCGCCAATAACTTTTCGAGTGCCCATATTCGCTGCGCAACTTGCTGAGCAGCGAATACCGGTGACTCGCAATCTCGTTGCGTCGAATGCACTTGAGCAGCGCTTGCATCGCCAGCAGCTGTACGGGTCGCGCGCCGTCCTCGATGAAGTCGAACAGGATCGGGATGATCATCTCATACATTTGCATGGATGAAATCCATGCGGGAAGTGATTGCAGTGTCTCGATAAACACGAGTTGGTCGCGGTTACGGCTCGCTGGCAGGATGCTGTGGTACTGGATAATGGACTTGATGGTTGCGTCCAACAGAGAGGTCTGTGTCAAACACAAGCAATGCTGATCAGCTGAATTCGGTGCGCAGCTGATGAACACTGCAGCGTGCCGCACCTTTTGGTCATCGTCGGTGGCACAAAACATGCTTGGTATGATGAGCGATATGCGGGAGATGGCCATGCCCTGGACCATCGGTGACTCATCTTGCATCATGGTGACCAAGAGCGGTTTGAGATAGCGAAGCGCCCGCGGTTGGCCCAGAAGGTTGGCAACTTCGTGGAGACCTGCGGCAATATGGTGGCGCACCTGATGTGTTTAACAGGCAGGCATTCGTGAGCAATTGTGAACTCATCACGCCATCGACGCTCTTCGAAAGCATAGACGTTCTTACATGGTCATCTGAGTCGCTGGCGAGCTTGACGAAAAGGTCGTCCATGAGCAGTGGCACATACTGGGCACCAAACGCCTTGACAACTGCCGGAAAGTTGTATGCACAGTATTGCCGGAGCTGCGGATCCTCTTTCACGCAGAGCTTGGCGTAGCTCTGGAGCAGCACAGGCGCGATATCCGGACCGAGATGGCTCAGCGATGCAAGCTTGGTTGCCAGATGGCCAAAGTGCTCGGCGAATAGCTCCGCAATGTACTCTGGCTGGGATTCTGCGAGGCAGAGCAATTCGGGAAGGATCCGTTTTGTTCGCTCGGTTGCCGGGAAGAAATCCAACAGCGACAAGATCGCCAGGAACGCGCTCTGCTTGACCTGGTAATCTCATTTCAAGAGGACGTGCGCGACAGACAAGCGTCAGTGTGCTGCTATTAGTGCTGCATCGAGAATAAAAGAGGGGGATCTGGCCGAACCTGAACTTCTTCGTCCTGAAGGAGTTCGAGCAGTTCAGGTAATAGATCCGAGCATGCTTTCTCCTCTCTGTGTTCAAGTTGTCAATCACAGCGGTTACTGCTGGTGCTTTGGCGAGTGAGAGGTCTACTAAGTATCCGAATCACGTACCCAATCGCCCGCGCTAGCGCGTCCAAGTGGATGCACATGCACTTGCGCACTTCTGCATCTGTGTCCTGGCACAGTGCCATCATCTGAGCCATAGCAAGCGCAATAAATCGAAGCGATTGTTGTCAATTGTCACTCTTCAGCCAGCATGAGCACGAGAGCGCTAACCTTTTGAAAGTAAAGTCCCTCAATATCTTGGGGCGATAGCATATTCAGTGCCGTGATCGCTCCAAGCAAGAAACAACATATCAACCGCGACCCCGGCGTTTGAGATACATCGCCCTTCTCAATCGCCACGCGAATGATCTGAGATTGAACAAGGAGCACATTGTTAGATCCGTTGGAACCCGGATGCGAAGGCTGTCGCCCCACCTGCTCAGCCCATACCTGAGTTTTCTTCAGCGCGCTTCCGATGCGCGGCAACGAAGCGATGACGGACTGGCTCGCGGCTTCGGCATAATCCTTTTGCTGGATTTCCGCGACGAAGTCCAATGCCAGTGGCACAACGAGCTTGACGACCTGCTCCTCCGTCAGCAGGAAAACGGCGTTCTTCTTCTCTTCGTTGCACAGCTCCACTTGTTGGACATACTCGTCGTGAAAGGCGGCTGTCGGGAAGCTCAGTACTTTGCCATCGACAGTTGCGCACGGCAGGGTGCTTAGACCCTTGAGGAGTTCGAGTAGCACCGCGGCGTTTGCGGTTTGCTCAGATTCGCATTTCTGCCAGACACCCTGTAGATTCATGAGGTCATGAGGGTCAACATCATAACATTTGCCCGCTAAATGATCTCTCAGATGCCATATTGCGATGGACTCACCTTGATGCAGTCGAGGACGATAGCCAAGTTGCCCTTGGAGTTATTGGCCGCGAGGATCTTCGGGAGCGACGACAAAATGCTGATTTTCTGCTTGTCGACTCCATTCCTGAGTAAGTGTTCGGTCCGCTCCATCTCCGGCAGGTCCTCATTGACGTTCAGCTTCTCAAGATCCGAAAGGGACTAAGGAAGTGTGAGCGAACAAGCGTAAGAGCAAAGCCAGCGCAGGCAATCAAACGATCGCAAGCAGAGCAACAGCTGGCTCGTGCGATGCGATAACGTACCAATGCATCTTCGCGCTCGAAGCACTCTGCCTCACGCTCGTTGAAGAAGCCAATTTCATCCATCTCTGCGGCGTGAGAGGTGGTCGTGATCAGCCTAGGCGAACCCGCCACTTCATTCCCTGGTGGAAGTGCGTCGCGCTGGTCTCGATCAACTCCCGCTCGATCACCTTGGCGCTTTCGTCTCCCTTATCGATGCCAGCAGCGACCGCGCGCAGACACACTGATCACCACGCTTTGGCAGTCATCCACCTCACGAGTATTTTCGGACGACGAGGCGAGGCATCTTCCATCCGACCAAAAATACCAGCGATGCCACAAATAACTCGTTGTGCTGCGAACGCCAGTCAGACTAGTAGAGTCAACCATGGATACGATGGTGGCTTCGGAACGAAGGTATGATGCTCCTAGTGCGCTGGGGTGGGATGCACGCCTGGATCAGAGGTGAAGGAGCCTTGCGTTCGGCCTGCTGTCTTGTGCTTCTCGTCCCGGGGAAGTGACGAAACAACATCGACGTATTTCTTCCAAATAAACGCCACCTCTTTGTCCTTCCCGCGGATCAGTTGTTCGAGTCGTCGTTGGTCCGTTGTCCGTTGCGACTCGCTCAAGAGCAGCTCCTCTCGGAGCCGGAACACCTCGCGACGGAAGAGCTGCTCCTTCGTGCGCAACTTGTTGACGACTTGCTCCAAGTCCCGCAGCTGGCTGCGCAGGCTCTTCACTTGCTCACTCTTCTCGAGCTGTAGCTCTTCCGTGACCGCTTCCCGAATCTTGTGAGCCTCGCTCTGCATGGACCGGTCTCGCTCGACACGGCGATTCTCCTCCTCGAACTCGCGGATCTGCTCTTGTAGACATGCAACCTTGGTGGTCCACTCTTGCTCCCTCGTCGCCCCGTTCGCGTCTCTCATCTCGATTGTGCGCGTCAGTCGTCGTTCTTCGTCTCGTAGGCGCTCAATGTGCTGCTTCATCTCGTCCAGCGAGGCTACTAGCCGCTGCATTTGCGCCTTCCGCTGCCTTCCTTTCTGCTTCTTCTTGTCGAGTGCGCCTTGCAGCTCAGCACACGCGCGCTTCTGCTCTATAAGCAGCGCATCGACCCGCTGGTACTCTGTCTCCCAGTGCACGCACTCTTGCTCTTTGCTCCGCAGCTTCGTTTCGAGCGCGCGCTTCTCCTGGGCGACGTCCTGCAGTTGCATCTCCCGCGAGAGCATCGCGCGCTTGGCGGCCGCTGCATCAACCTCCAGCCGCGCGATCTGCGCCACGGCGTCCGCTGCGAACTGTGCGCGCTGCGCCAGCTCGTCCGTCGTCTCCTCCAGCCGCGTCGCCAGCTCCGCCACCTTCTCCTGCAGCGCGCCCAGCTCCCGCCGCCGCACGCCCTCGCGCGTCTGAAGCGCGCGGACCTCCCGCGCCAGCTCCAGTGCCGCGTCCTCCCCGTCCTGCTCGCCGCCGCCGTCGCTTGCCGCCATCGCCCTGCACCCAGGAGCGACCTTTGTATAGGAAAATGTATGCCGACTGGCGTCCTTTCCGACGTGTTGCCCTTTCGCGGACAACCAGCGGGAGTGATGGTCACTTCAACTCGTGCCGCCTGTATACGTAAGGGTACGCACGCTAGGTTACGAAGCGATGCGAAGGAGATATAGGACACCGTACCTCGCACCTCGCTAGTCTTGACACACAACGCCGTTGTGGAATGAATGCGCCAGCGCTCATGACTGTCATCCAGGTATCTGGACGGTCATCTCCATCTATCGGGCTGTTCATCTCCATGTCCATCTACCCGCATAAGGAGGCGCATCTCCATCACACAGCCACCCGCACACGTTTAACGCGCCCATCCGCCCCGCGTCGCCAGTGCCGCTCCGGCCCTTTTTAATTATTTCTAACCACCCCCAAGCGGCATTAGTCGTCAACCTTCGGCAGCAGCGCGCGCGGTGTGACGTCCGCCGCTCTGCGCGCCGCGATTCGCTCGCACCGCCAGCGAATAGCGGCGAGCGTCTCAGTCACCGTGGCAGTCGAACAGGATGAGCGCGCGGCGAATGCCGGAGACAGCCGGTTCCGCGCGCCGGCATATTGCTGGTGGTACGCGCTTCAGGTGACCAACGTTCCGGAATAGTGACCATCATTCTAGATCACCTGTCGACAGGAGAATGTGAGCAGCTCACTAGTGACGGGAAGGAGACGCTGCATCAGCTCCTGCTTCCTTCGCCACTCCCAACCTTGCGCCGCCGCTGTCACTCCAACCCAGCCCTCCTCTTATCTCCACGCTCTCCCCCACACGCGTCCCCACTATGTCGTTCGTGCAGCCGCCGCAGTTTGAGCGCCTGTCGCCGTCGGACCTGGCCGCGGCGCTGCGCGACGACTCGCCCTCGGCACCGCCCAAGCCGCTCATCATCGACGTGCGCGGCGAAGACTTCAACGAGGGCCACATCCGCTCGGCGGTCAATGTGCCTGAGGACGACTTCGAGGACGACGACGACGTGGACGCGCTCGTGAACAAGTACAAGGACGAGGAGCGCATCGTGTTCCACTGCATGATGAGCCAGGTGCGCGGCCCCAAGTGCGCGCGCCGCTTCCTCTCGCGCATGGAGGTCGTACTGGACGGCGCCGAGAAGAAGCCGCACGTCGAGGTGCTGCAGGGCGGCTTCCAGCTCTTCGAGAAGGTGAGTCCGACTCGTGCTTGGCTTGCGGTTAAAGCGGTGTCTTAACAATGTGTGTGTGTGTGTGTGTGTGTGTGTGTGTGTGTGTGTGTGTGTGTGTGTGTGTGTGTGTGTGTGTTTTGTTTGGCAACACGCAGCTCTACAAGAACGACGCGACGCTCATCGAGAAGTAGACCAGACCGACGCGATGCATTTCTCCACACAAGTTGCGTCCACGCACACAGATCTCACGAATTGGTCCATTGCCTCGCTACATCAGCTAGCTGCGCGGCTGGTGCCTCCATCACAGTCGGTACTGCGCGCGCGACACGGGCGGCGCCTGCTCCTTGGTCAGAAAGTCGATTAAGAAGCTCGCGTTAATGCACTCGATCTTGCTCGTCTTGAGCTTCTTGAGCCACGCGTCTCGCGCCGGCAGGTCGGCGGGCACCAGCGCCACCACGGGCCTCTCCTCGGTCGCCTCGCCCGCTAGCTTGGCCAAATCCGTCGTCTTGGTCATCGATACGACAGTTCCGTCGCCTGCGGCAACAATCCGCTCGCACATGACGGCAGGAGGGTGGCACTTGGCGTGCACCAGCACGCGCCACCCGGCGAACGCGCCGGGCTTGCCTGCAGCCCGCGCTGTCCGCCAGAACGACGGCGCGCACGGCCAGATGCGGTCGTCCATGAGCGCCTTGTCCTGCGGCTTGGCGCCCCACTCGTGCGCCTCCTCGTCGACGAAGTGGCCCGCCTTCGAGCTCGCCTCCAGGTACGACGGCTTCAAGATCCACTGGGTTGTATTGGTTGTAGTCAAGACAAGGAACGCAACACAATAGTGAGTTCGGGGATCGCCACCAACCTGGCAGGGTTCCATGCACGCACCTTGCCCGATGCGCAGCCCGCGACGAACTTCTCGGTGCGCTTGAGCTCGCTGCAGATGATGTGCGTGCTCTTGCCGTCGAAGCGGCGCTCGACAGTGCTCACCTTGCCGCCCAGTCCCAGCACGATGGACTCATTAACGGCCATCTCTTCTCGCGTGCCGGTGAGCAAGAACACGAAGTCGGATCCCTTGCGACCAGTAGTTGCTGCCGATGGTGCTGAACTTGATGGTGTGCTAGAAAGAGAGCCCACAGTGCGCTTGGCTGTTTTCTTCTTGGGCTGCGCGGTCTCGGTGCTTTTTTCTGCCGATGTGGTGGTGGCCTTCGCTTCATCAACGTCGGTGGACAATGAGGAAGATGCCTTCCGCTTCCGTCCTGTGGTAGTAGCGGAAGCCTAGAGCGCAAATACAGAAATGCACATAAGTTAGGCCATCGCTAATACCTCATGCGAGTCTTCTTTTCGACGCAACGCACCTTTTTGCTTGACGTCGCAGTCTTCTTCGCAGGCTGGTCCGTCTTGTCCGAAGAAGACGCGTCGGCTTCTTTCTCTGGGGACACGTCTGCACTTTTGTTATTGCGTTTCTTGCTGGCTGTCGACCCGCGCGATTGCTTCGACTTGCTGGCCGCATCGCTGCTGGGCTCCTCCATCTTAGAGTTGGCTTCCGGCTCAGGCTCTTTGTGATCAGCAGCCTCGTTGCGGCCACCGCGGGTTTTACGGGCTGACATTGTCTTGGATGGCGTATCAAACAGAAGGCACGCGACATCGCTGGCCGAAGGTTTTGTGATGTCCTTCGCCTTTGCGTCGGCATCAGCTGTTGCTGCGCCGTTCTTCTTGTCTTGAGGGGTAGTGTGATCGAGCTCCGTTAATAGTTCGTCGACATCGAATCGACCATTCTTCGCGCTGCGCTGACGTCCGCCCGTCGGCGTCGTGGCAGTTGACGAAGCCGCTGAGACTCGGGTTTCATCATTTTCTGCGAGGTCTACTGTCTTGTCAACCTCCTTTGCTGTTGCCGAGCTGGAAGACGCTTTCGCCGCCGATTTGCTTGGAGAGACGTATCGGTACTTGTCCTCTGCTAGGTACTCCCACGCCGCTAAACAGTCAAACAACCACTGCAGGTAAAAGATGCAAGAGCTTTCAGTTCCATGAGGATATTCCCGAGCAGAGCACGACAGTTGGTCGTCTTACCTTGTGACTCAGAATATTCTCAAACCGCCAGCTCTTGGCCTTCTTGAACTTTTCCCCGACCGGCTCATAGCACAGCAAGTGCGTAGAATGCGTCCGAGAGAGCACCGGGAGCATACAGGCCCCCGTGGCACTGATTGCTATCTGCACCTGATCGCGAGTCGGTTGCGTACGGCTCGTGTACCCCGAGAGGGTAATGACGAAGCTTCGCATTCCCGAGATGCCGCCATGGGATATCATCGGTCGTTCGATCGCCTCACTGAACGCGGCTTGGTTGCCTGAGAAGTGCATCGAATTGTTAAAGATGCCAACCGATGGACGGTATGGAAAACGAGAAGGAAAGCCGATACGTACTTGAATCTGTCGCGAAATGACCGCCGTCCAGCACCCAAAAGATACTGACGACGCGCTTCTGCTGACGAATGGCTTCGTTGTACTCGAAGCCTGCGCTGTAACAGCACACGACAAACGACGCGTTCGCCACGACCTTGCGTACAATATCCTGGTACGAGTCGCCGAGTGGGACGTTGGCGACCTTAGCCTTGGCTGAGCGCAGCAGGTTGAGAAGGTTCTCCTTCAGTACCGGTGGGATATGCTGCGCCAGCAACACGATAGCGCCTGATAGCGCGGTCTGCATGTCTGCTAGCCTCTGAAAGGATACGATTGCAGCAGAATCAGTCAGCAACTAGATCATGGTTCCCAGCAGCAACGGAGGTTATTTGGCTCACCTCCGTCGACTTGCGCAGCATCGAAAGCTCCATGGTGTGCTCTGTTCTGGCCAGCTGATACACGACGGCGCATTTGTTCAGGTTCAGGTCCTCCAGCTCCAGCACGGGGCGCGACTTCCAGCTGACTGGATTGTTGGTCGTGGCTGCAACGCCAGCGACAGCGAACGCGCCCTCGGGTACGCGGGTCTTACGCCGCACACACTCTTCGATCCAGCTGTAGTTGACGTGGAACTGCGCCGTCAGGCCCGCCTGCTTGCCCATGAAAGCGATGAGGCAGCTGGGCAGCTCAAACATCGACAGGCTGCCTTCGGACCGCCCAGCGATCGACTGCCGCCATGCTTCCACCGCGCGCGCGATGTCTGCGTCCGAGTACGTGAGATTGAGCAGTTGCAGATGCTCGGGCGGTGTCGCGACAGCCGCTGGCGTGGCTTCAGGGGATAGGATGTGCGTCGCACCGGCGTAAACCTCCTCCTGGTCGATGATCTGGCCGCCAAAGTGCGCGATGAGGCCGTTGATAACCTTGCGCGGGTCCTTCTCGATAGGCCCGGCGGCAATCGCCAGCCCTGAGAAGAAGAGCGCCGGATCGGCGCTGAAACGGTCCTCGGGTAGCGCGAACTGCAGCAGGAGCGACCGGAAGACCCATTCGGGACGCACGATCGACACGAATCGGCCGTCTCGCTGCGCGCCAAATGCCGCGTACGCCTCGGGCAGACAGACGATGTGCGTGCTGTCGACGCTCTCGGGCTCCTCCAGCAGCGTGGCGCCGCCATCGCGCAGCGCGCACTCGAGCACCAGCAACGTCGACGGAGACAGTCCATTCGCGCACACAAAGCATTTGACGCCCCTGAAGAGCGCGCGCTGTCGCATCGTGGGCGGCACACGCACGGGGCGAGGCAGCAGGCGCCTCTCCTAGGCGCGGGGCACGAGCTAATAACAGTGCGGTATCAGCACAGCAGGGAGCGGCGGCGGCGCGATAGGTAGTGCGGCAGGCGGCGGAAGTCGCGCGCGCCCATCCATGCAGTGCCAGCCGACCTTGACGTCTTGTCCGTGTTCCCGCCAAAAACAGGAGGTTGGCTACCTGGTAGTCACCTCTGACTATAACCACTGTACCGTAAACCGCGTTATTTGATATGGTGGTGACTTTCGAGGTACACGGTACGGTCACCGATTCTAGCGCGTCCATCTGACGATGGTGGTCATGATGTGATGATGGCTGACAAGGGAGGGAGGTGCCGCGTCTCGACGCGTGGATCCCGCGGGAAGGCTACGGTCCGCTATGGTACAGACGCTAGCCTGGTGGCGTGGGCGCCAACCGTGTGCTGGGAGCAGCGATAACATTAGCACCTGTACTGGCTGTAATGTACGCGACTGCCTGTCATCGACTGTCCGAGGCGTGGTGCTTGAGCGTGCATGCAACCACCACGATTGCCCGGCTGTGTTGGCTCCTCGTCCACATCTACCGCGCAATGCCTATTGTCTGGTCGAGCGGCGAATTTGGCAGCTCTGGGTGTGCCTGGATCCAAGCTGTGTGTGCTAGGAGCAAACAAGTTAGCCCAATGATGCATGTGCCTCTGTAGAAACGCGTCCATCAATGCGAGTGCGGGTGCAGCCATTTCTTGTTTTTGGTACTTTACGATTTGAGAAATGGCATTCGAGACTGCGCTAGCGCTGTTCTGGCGCACCGCTGCAAGAAGCGATCGAGACGACTCTACGCTTACAGGGTCTCGGCGTCCGGAGCGATCGGGACGAGGCTGCCGGCGCCACGGTAGGTCTCGAGGATGTCGGCCTGCTCGCTCAGGATGAGGCGGTCGCGCTGGTTGCCGTACTCGGCGAGCTTGCGCCAGCGCGCGAAGTCCTCCGGGTTGCGCTTGTCTCCGTGGGCCTCGGCGCTGTGCTCCCAGTGGCCCTTGGAGAAGCCGATCATGGTGGTGATCTTCTTGTTCTTGATGTCGTACACGAGGCTGACGATGGTGCCCGTCTCCTCGAGCCAGTTGCACTGCCACAGCTCACCAGGGCGGATACACTGGAAGGCGACCGTCTGGTAGTTCAGGCGGCCGGCCATGGGGCCGCCGTGGATCGCGTACACGATGCGGTCGTGCGAGAAGAACCACATCTCGTAGCGCCACTTCTGCGGCTTGCCATCCTCGCCCTCGGCATCATAGTCGTAGATCAGGTGGAGGTCACGGATGTCTTCGTCGAACGACGGGTGCAGGGGCGTGTTGGTGTGGTATCCAGGCACGGCGATCGGCATCTTGGAGGCTTGGAGATGGCTTGACTTGGTATGGCTTGGGACCGGCAAATTGCGAAGTGAGTTCGCTCCGGCGGCCGCAAAAGCGCCCACTCTTCCCGAGGGATCCCATCGAGAAGGACCGTCCTGGAGAGGTGAGACCGTCGACTTCCAAGGGGGTTTGCTCGCACACCGCTTGGATGAGAGGTGCCCGTGTGTAGACACGTGCCTAATAAGTGTTAGGAAAAGGGAGATATGATGGCCACGCCACGTATAGTCTATCCTCTGTTTTTCGCGAGAATGGTATATATATGGTATAAGAGATTATATAGAAAAGTAGGTCATGAAAAACAAATAATATATTAAAATATTATATGAAATATATAGATTATTACAATTTAATTTTTCTTCAGGTCACAAAAAACAGAGGATAGACTGTACCCTTCCCTCCATGGCTGACTATACTAAAACCAAGTGTAAAATGACCTCCGTGGGCGCGCAATCTAAACCGCGTCTCATAATCATTGAGCAGTGACAGGATTTTGGCCAGTCGAAATCGATCAAAAGTTATTTTTCTCGCCTCTGATTGGTTCGAATCTGGTGAGATACTCAATGACGTCGACTGACTAGTAAGCTTCAAGATGAACGTAGCAGCGCATTGAGGATTCCGCGAATCTCGCGCGCTTCCAAGCACGGACGAGCGTCACGAGTCAGCCCGGTGGCGCCACCGTTGCTATCAGCAAGGCGAAGAGGTGAAGGAGCTCCCAATGAGCCAGTCGCTAGTGGCGATAGAGAGCTAGACGCTTATGTAAAGAGACGGCAGCGTGCTACTGAGAGTAAAAAATCATTAGATTGAATGTAAGGAACATGAGCTCTACGCACAAACGTCGCGCTCCTTAGCTCCACTCGGGACACATTCGCTGCCTAAAGCGTCTCGGCGTCCTCCGCGATGGGGACGAGGCCACCAGGGCCCTTGAACTTCTCGAGGATGTCGGCCTGCTCGCACAGCATCAGCCGGTCGCGCTGGTTGCCGTACTCGGCGAGCTTGCGCCAGCGCGCGAAGTCCTCCGGGTTGCGCTTGTCGCCGTGTGACTCGTTCGGGTGCTCCCAGTGGCCCTTGGAGAACGCGCACATGGTGGTGATCTTCTTGTTCTGGATGTCGTACACCTGGCTCACAATCGTGCCGGTCTCCTCGAGCCAGTTGCACTGCCACAGCTCGCCTGGGCGAATGCACTGGAACGAGCATGTCTGGTAGTTCAGGCGGCCGGCCATCGGGCCTCCGCGCACAGAGTACACGATGCGCGTGGGCGAGAAGTACCACATCTCGTAGCGCCACTTCTCGGGCTTGCCATCCTCGCCCTTGGTGTCATAGTCGTAGATCAGATGCACGTCGCGGATGTCTTCGTCGAACGAAGGGTGGAGCGGCGTGTTGGTATGGTATCCAGGTACGGAAATCGGCATCTTGGAGGCGGGGGCGAGGAAGCCACGGGTCGAGTGCTCGGCGGGGAGAGAGTTCGGAAATGGTGAGTAGCCACACGTGGCCTTCTGTCACTCGGAGTACCGTGGGGGGGCCTTGCAGCACGTGCGAGCACAGTACTTGAGGCTCGTCTTTTTCGCGCCGCTGCAACCACGATCACACTTCAAAGTATGATGCAGCACAGGGATTTGCAGCTGTCTTGCTTGGGCGATCGCGTGCGTGTCTTTGCTTGTAGGCACGCGTAATTAGGAACGCGCTGCAGCTACCTTCCATTTCAATGTAAAATGTGATTCCTGGGCTTGTACCGTACAGTATTCGGTAGCTCGGTGTTGGGCGCACACGACTCAGTCACTCGCGACAGCGGCGTGTACGTGTTAAGCCGTGAACTATCGTTCTAGCGTCCGAGCTGCTTCGTTCCAACAGTACGATACGACCAGAGACGCATCAACAGCTCGCGCTTTTCAAAAGTGAGACTCCCGAAGGGGTCGGCCTGAATCCTGCAATGGGACGCCGGGATGCCGAGCCAGGCAAGCGTGGAGCGTAAATCAAGCGGCTGGCCTGACCTGCTTGAAGTTGGCTGAGCCGAGAATTCGGTACACTGTACCACTATTACAGCACCTTTCGAGCTAAGTTCGCTTGATGGAGGGGGAAACACATCAGCTACGCGCACCCAGCACTCCCGCCTTGACAACGCTGATGCAGTATTGAGAAGGCAGGAAGAGCCCCTTGCTTCACTCGACTCGAGGCGTCCTCCAGGGTGTTACGTACACCACGCTGAGGGTTTTCGGCGTGTTGATCTGCTGCACTGCAGTGTTGACCATCGTGGGCAAAATTTCGTTCGGGGCGGTGTCTTGACCGAGCCAAAAATTCAGGGCGTTCGTACTTTGTCGACCAAAGCCAGTACATGCAGTTGCCTCCACGTTAGAGCGTGTGTCAATCGCTGATTGGCCGTAATTAATGCTTAGGTTGCCTCATTGGTCGAATAGTAAGGAATACCGCGTGTTGATTGGCCAAAATGGGGCGCCTCACGCTTCCCGGGCTCCCCTCCCCTTTCCCGGATCTCCCGCGTCAAAAAGCAGCGCTCCAAAGCGATCTCACCTCGATCCCCCGGACTAGAGAAGCGACCGCGCTCGACGGACGACGCACACGGCGACGGCGGGCCCGCGCCACATAGAGAAGAGAAGAGAGGGCCGCGGAGATCTTGTCCCTCCCCTGTCTGCGCAGAGCGAACACAAGAGCCGCGCGAGTGACGAAACGACGCTAAACGACAAGGAGAAAGGACAATGTCGCTGCTCAAGGAGATTCAGGCGAACGCGGCGGTGGCCTGGAGCCCCGTGAAGCGGCGCGCCGAGCTGCTGGCGCTCGGGTCCAAGGGGGACGGCGGCGTGGGCTTCGAGCACAGCGGCGGCGAGTTCAAGCTCGTGTCGATGGACCTGAGCGACCCGTCGCCCAACATGGTGCCGCTCGGCTCGGTTAAGACGCCCGCGCGCTTCTCGTCGCTCGCCTGGCGCGACATCGCCCGCCACCACGATACGTGCCCGTACGGTGTGATTGCTGGCGGTATGGTAGACGGCGGGGTCACGCTGTGGAACCCCAAGGTGATGCTGGAGCGAGGCGGGGATGACGGCGTCGAGGCGTCGTGCGAGATTGGACGCATTGCGCGGCACAAGGGCGCCGTCAATGCGCTGCAGTTCAACCCGCACGAGGATAGTGCGCATTTGCTGGCCTCGGGCGGCAGCGACGGCGAGGTGTTCATCATGTCGCTCGAGAAGCTCGCCAGCCCCGGCGTGTTTACTCCCGGCGGCCCCGCCGCCCCGCAGCAGCAGGTCAACGAGATCACCAGGTAACTACCGGATCACATCATCCATATTGTCTTTGGGGCGTACTTCTAACGGACCGCGGTTTGCCTCGTTCTGACCACAACAGCGTCGCGTGGAACACGCAGGTGAACTACATCCTCGCGACGGGTTCGCAGAACGGCTCGGTCGTGATCTGGGACCTGAAGCAGAAGAAGCCCTGGTGCGAGCTGCGCGACCCGCAGCGCGGCGCCGTGTCAGCTATTGCGTGGAACCCGAACGAAGGGCTCCAGATCGCCACGGCCTCGGGCGATGACCAGCGTCCCGTCGTCAAGCTCTGGGACCTGCGCAACTCTACCTCGACGCCACTGGCCGAGTTCCACGACCACACGGCGGGTGTGCTCTCGCTCTCGTGGTGCCCGAGCGACCCGGGCCTTATCCTCTCGTGCGCCAAGGACAACAAGACGCTTCTCTGGGACCTGTTCTCGCGCAAGACTGTCTTCGAGTTCCCCTCGGACGCTGGCGGAATCGGCGCAGGTGGTGCCCCCGCTATGGGTTCGGACCAATTCTTTGGTGGTGGCGCCGGTCAGCGCCGCTGGAACGTGCAGTGGGCGCCCAAGCTTCCCGCTGTTGCATCCACATGCACGCTCGACGGTAAGGTGCAGGTGTGGGGTCTTTCGGGTGGTGGAAACCCGGCGCTGCGTGCTCCGAAGTGGACGCGCCGCCCTGCTGGCGCTTCGTTCGGCTTCGGTGGTAAGCTCGTGACGATTGGGAACCCGGTGAACCCGAACGTGGACCGTCGTCGGCTTGTGCACATTCACCGTGTCGTCAGCGAGACATCGCTTGTTGCTCAGGCTGAGGCGCTGGACCAGTCTCTCGAATCGAAGGACTTCAAGGGTCACTGCGAGCGCAAGGTTGCGGCCGCCGCCACGGAGAAGGAGCAGAGCGTCTGGAGCTTCATGAAGATTCTTTTTGAGAAGGATGCGCGCCAGCACTTGCTGCTGCACCTTGGACTAGACGCAGAAAAGATCAATGAGCTGAACGCTAAGTATAACCCGGCTGCTGCGCAGGAGAACGTGGAGCAGCAGCAGCAGGAGTACGCTCAGCAGCAGGCGCAGATCGACCCCGTTACTGGCGCGCTACTCAGCGACCGCATCGATGTACGTGTCGTGTCACCTGCTATTCGCGATGTGCGATTCGTTTTCTCTGACCAAACTGACGGACTGTGATTTTCTGGATACACAGAGCGGCCTTGGAGCGGAGGACGTATTTGCATCGGGTTTCCAGGCAAACGGTGCGCCCACCGACCTCAGTGCATCCACTATCAGCGAGCCGACGCCTGCGACTCCGCTGTCGGACTTATCGGCGATGGGTGCAGCACTCGACGAAGACACGAGCCCGCGTCTTGATGTCGTTCCGGGACCTGTGTACACTGAGCAGTCGGAGGCGACGCTCATGCAGGCGCTGCTCGTGGGTAACTTCGAAGTGGCGGTCAATTGCTGTCTGCACTACAACCAGCTTGCCGACGCGCTTTTGCTGGCTTCGTGCGGTGGCCCCGAGCTTTGGGTGAAGACGCAGCGCGCGTTCTTTGCGCACCAGAGCCGTCCGATCATGCGCGTGGTAGCCGCGATCATCAAGAACGAGCTTTCGAGTCTTGTGGAGCAGGCGGAGCTGAGTGACTGGCGCGAGACGCTCGCGATTCTTAGCACGTACGCCAAGAGCGAGGAGTTTCCGTCGTTGTGCGACAAGCTCGCTGGTCGCCTTGAGGCTGCGGGTGACCGCCACTCGGCCACGCTGTGCTACATGTGCGCGGTTAACGTGGACAAGACTGTTGCGGCCTGGGTCGCCGAGAGTTTGGCTGAGACGCCGGTGTTTGGTCGCGCGGCTGCGCTCCACCGACTCGTTGAGAAGGTTTCGGTCTTTTCCATGGCCGTCGAGCAGCCGGACCAGTCGATGGGACCTGATGTGGCCGCCTGTTTTGCTGAGTACTCGTCGCTGGTACGTGATAGGATTGTTGTCGGCTGTTCCATTGGGATCTCAACTCATGTTGATCCGATTGCGTTTGTGTATATAGATGGCAGCGGAAGGCCGACTGGACATTGCCGCCAAGTATGCGCGCTTCTCGGACGTGAGCTGCGCGATCCTTCGCGATCGTATCTTCAACGCTGCGCCGATCCCTGGCTACCAGCCGCCGCCGTTCCCGTTTGACGTTGTCCAGGTGCAGACTCAGCAACAGCAGCAGCAGCAGCAGCAACAACAACAGCAGCAGCAGCAACAGCAAGGATACGGCGCCAAGCCCGGATACGGAAATCGTAACCAGTATGGCATCCAGACGCCGGCACCGGCACCGACCCCTGCGGCGCCTGCTGCTGGCAGTTATGGCCAACGTGCGCCGTCGCCCGCGTACCCCGGCGCTCGTCAGCCTGTTCAGCAGGCGCAACCAACCCCAGCTTACCCCGTGGCGACCCCGTCGCCAGCATACCCGGGGGCGGCTCCGACGCCCGGTGCATACCCGCCTCAGCCGTCGTACCCCAGCCAACCTCTGCCAACGCCGGCGGGTGTTGCTCATCCCCCGACGCCAGCCTACCCGACACCTATGTATCCGGGTCAGGCGCCTCAGCAGCAGCAACCGCCGATGGGATACGGAAATGGCCAGCCTACGCCGTACCCTGGCGCTCCGTCACAGCCGTCGTATCCTGGACAGCCTCAGCCGCAGCAACCTGGCTACGGACGTCCGCAGCCGCCTCCGGTCGCCGCTCCATTCCCTGGTCAGTCTGGACCTGGCTTCTCGGGTCCACCATCTACTAGTGGTCGTCCAGGCGGCTTCTCTGGCCCGCCGTCGACTGGTGGCGGCATGCCGTCCCCTGCATTTGGAGGTGGTGCGCCCCAGCAGCCCGGTGTGGGTTTCGGTATGAATACCCAGACGCCGGCGATCCCGCAGGGCACGGGCGTGAACCCGCTGGCGGCGGCGACGTCGCTCAACTCGTCGCGCATCTCCAAGCCGTCGGTGGACATTGCATCGCACAAGAAGGACGGATTCGTGAGCAGCGTGGGCAACAAGGAGCTGACGCTCAAGTACGGTAACGCCACGACTGCTGTTCTATCGCCCATGGGCGCCGCGGCCGCCGCGAAGCAGTCGTTCAACCATGAGAGCGCGACGGGCAGCACAGAGAACGTTGGGCCGCAGGACATGCCGATCGTGAACGCGTTTAATGACCTCATTGCGCAGCTGCAGGCGCTCCCACTAACCATGGTACGTCAACTGCCGTTGATGTTGATAGAAAAGACCACCTGTAACTGACGCTTTGTGATGGAATGCAATGCAGATGGAGCAGAAGCAGCTCGCGGAGATCCAGCGCGGCCGCGACATCATGTTCTCCAAGCTGAACGTGGGTGACCTGACGCCGGCGGTGGTCAGCCGGCTGCACGAGATGGTCGGGTTCTTCGCGCAGCGCGACTTTGCGTCGGCGCAGGGCATCTACGTGGCGCTCACGGCCTCGGACTGGGCGCAGCACAAGGACTGGCTGCGCGGGCTCAAGTCGCTCATCCACATCTCCATGAAGCGGTTTAGATAAAGCGGGCGGAGCGTTAGAGCGCGAGTCGCGTGTGGGTTGTCGACTCCCAGTCTCCGAAGCAGGAAGGGGACAGGAAGGGGACCAAGTGTGAGACGAATGTGGCATGGAGGGTGTTCATTACGTTTCTTTAACACTGCGCAGCCGGCGGGCTCGCTGGCTTTTGTTGATCGTCATTTTTTTCTAGCAGCTTGCTTTTGTCGTGTTTCGTGCGTAGCCTACCGTCGGTGCTGCTATTCGCCTCACTCGTGCCGTGACGTGCGGGCTGCTGCTTGGCGGGTTCGGCTGCGGACGAGCTCGGCACGGCGGAAGTTTTGTTCACGGACCGCGAGCCAGTAGGGATCCGTCTCGAAGGCAAACAGGCGCGATGTCGCCGGACTTCGAGCCGTCACGTTACCTCGCGCGTTCTCGTCCGCTTGTTCAGGCTGGTGCGCCTCCCCTTGCCCGCCACGGTCGACGTTGTGCACCAGTATTTGGGCCACAGACGTCGCCGCCTGGCGATGGAGAGCCGGCCGACTCAGAGGAGCGGCATCGCGGCGGCGGCGCGGCGGGGGCTCCAGCTCTGGCGTCAGCTCTGGCGTTAGCTCTGGCGCTCGCTCTTCGCCCTCGCTGGTTGGCGCTCTGTCCTGCTCGGCATGCAGCGGCGTCGGGGGCATCGGTAGCATCAGTTGCGGCGGAGAGCGCGGGGTAGCTGGAGCAGTGGCCATCGCGAAGGCTCGGGAAGACAACGAGGGGTGGCGAAGCGTTAGCGAGGTCGAGGGAGCGAGAAAGTGAGCGGGGAAGGAGCCATTGCGCGTCGGCACTTTCTCCTCCAGTTCGTCATGTCGGTCCCCATCCAAACGATGCTCTGGATTTCTAAGTTGAAGCGGGCGTCGATACCTTACAAAAAGTATGAGTGAGAGATACACTGGATCGTACGTCTCGTTGGCATATTTCTGTTAATATTACCTGATAGAACATCCATAAATGAGATTACATGATAGACGGGAGCACAGGCAAAATGTGCGCAACTGTGACAACGGTTCTGGCCGATTGGCGTCTTAGTAATTGCCATGTAACCCTTAGCCCCATGGTTGTTGGCACATCGGGTCTGATGCGCGCGCTTGGCTTGGTACGTTGGTGTTCTGCGAGGATCAACTCTCATATTACATCAATCATGTACACCGCCGCATATTGTGTTCTGGTGTGTAGCGTAGTGGCGGGATTCAGCGCTGAGAGCGTGTCTGTGGCTTTTCATGGACTGTTCCCATTCCTGGACTTCTGGAATATCATCTGGATTCCTGAAACTTTCAAGGCGCTACTTTTTCGAATCATCATTTTCTCGACTAAGTATCGCATGGACCTTTACTTTTCTCGCCCACGGTAGCTCGCATTTCGGGATATCCCCGAAAAACAGGACAAACCGAGAACCGGCGACTTGCTCAGTGGAATCGGTCGCAACTACTCTCAGCGTCATGTCTGCTGCGATGGAGGACGTCGCGTCGGCGGCCCACGCGCTTAATGTACCCATTCTGCATCTCTTACGCCTTTTCTCGGGTATTACTGGGCGGCTGGTGACGAGCGACGCCCATAAGTGAGCAAGTGAGACCCCGACGCTAACTCCCGTCGATTTTGTTTCGTGTCACTCTCTTCTCAGGACCGCGGCGCTGGGCTCGACTTTGGTATGTGACCTTGACGTAGCTTTGGTCCAACTCGCTAGGTCCGCACTACTCCTGCCTGGCCCTCTCACTAACGCCTTATTGGTTTGGGTGTCGCCCCAGAGGTGTCGGTGGTGGAGCCCGACGAGCTGGAAGACGGGCTCATTTCGCCCAAAGGTGCGTCGTTTTCAGCTTCTCTGGCTGCTCAACACACGTCGCTAACGCGTCCGCTGGTGCCTCCGCTCGCAGTTCGCGACACGCTGATGGGCAAGAAAGCGGACTTCGGCGACAAGAGCGACGCGCCGCGGCTCGGTATGTGCGGCTGCCTGTCGCTCGCGTTCTATCAGCCAGTACGTCGTCACTCCTCTTGATAGCTAAGGCTACCTAGCTAATCCTGCGGGCCGCTGACAACGCCTGGATGCTCCTAGTACTTCGATGTGGACACGGTGGACATCCAGGTGCGGCTGTCGCGCGCGCTGCTGCCGTTCAAGAAGGAGCCGCGGTTCGTGGAGCTCGCGCTCGCTGCGCCCGACGCCTACGGGCCCTTCTGGCTTTCGACCACGCTCGTCTTTTGCCTGGCGTCGTGCAGCAATGTCGCATCGTTCATGGATTACACGGGCGATGTCAGCGACTGGTCGTACGACTTCAGCAGGCTCGCGTCGGCGCTCACACTCGTGGAGGCGTTCCTGGTGGGGCTGCCCTTGATCGTGTGGTTCATGGGCAAGTACTTCAACATCCCCATCACGCTGCTGTTCCTGGTCTGCCTCTACGGCTACTCGATGCTCATGTTCATCCCCGCTGCCGTACGTGTTGTGCCGTTGTGCCGCTGCTGTGAAGTTGATCGTGCTCGTTCTGACGTGTTCACTCCACTCGTTGCCTCGACAGATTGCGTGCATGGTGCCGATGGACGCCGTCGACTGGGTTGCGCTGCTGCTGGCCATGTCGTGGTCGCTGTACTTCGTCCTGAGCAACCTCTGGTCGATCATTGCCGAGCACTTGTCCAAGGAGAAAATGCTTCCAGTGCTGGCGCTCATCAGGTGCGTCGCTGTGTTGACCACGTCTCTCTCATCGCGTACTGATCTGTGTTCTGTTTGCTGCAGCGCGACGCACCTGGTCTGGGCCGCGTTGATGAAGCTGCTCTTCTTTTGAAAGTCCGCGCGCATTCGTTTGCCTCTACGTAATTCATGTCCACGCCGAGTGATTTGCTTTCTCAGTGTTGGTGATCGTTTTGGTGTTGCTTTACGATCGGGAAACGCAATTCGTTCACATTATTATAGATAGAATCTAGCCACAGCCGGTCGACAACCACGCACACAAAATCCGTCGCATGATGGGAAGGACGGGAACGATACGGACGCCGCACGGTTCGCGCGGACCCAGCAATGGCCGCTACACGACCTCGACGCTCTCATCGTCGTCGGCGCCCAAGCCACTCTCGGCGTCCAGCATCATCTCCCGCTCGTCGTCCGGGTGCATCGGCAGCGCTTCGAACTCGATGTCCTTGCCGCCCTGCGCTGACAGCCGCTCCGACCGGTTCCTGCAGCACACGATGATTACAATAGTTGCTGATGAGTTCCCTGTACAAGTTGATCGCACTAGTCCGGTACGTGCATGCTCACTTGAGGAAGATGGCGAGGCGAATGTACTGCACGGCGTTGCGCAGAGTGAGCACGGCATCCGTCGCGACCTCTTCGAGCTCGCCGATGACGCCCTCCTCGTTGAAGTACATGGCCACCGAGACCAAGCTCAGCACTAGTCGCCACGGCAAGTCAATGCACCGATGAGCATGGTGCTGTTAGTTACTGACACTTTCAACACGTCTCGCCTCGCCACCAGTATCACAAGTACAGCAGCGCACCTAATGCGATCACGTCGAAGATGTTGCACCACTTGGACCAGAAGCGCTGCGCCGACCGAGTCCCGCCATATCAAAGAGGTTAGATCGAGTGTGGGTCAAAGAGCCCACCAGCGTTGAACGCACACGCACCTTCTTGTACGCCATCATGCGCAGCAGCACCTCAAACACCATGAGCGCGCTCACGGTGATCTCGAGCGAGATGAAGAGCACGGACGTGGGGCTACAGGAGACAGGATTGGACGTGCCAACACGAGTTAGAGGTCGGACAGTACGGTCAATGGAAGGCAAACAGACGAGCAGTAACGTACATGCGCCAGTGATTCATCCCCGTCTGGTGTCAACGCGCGCATCGGAGTCATGAGACGTTGGGCAAGCACGTTAGACCAGAAGTCCACCAGCAGTCAAAGGCTCCAATATCCCGACGAGCGAGAACGAGGACGCACCCAGACGACGCAGATGAGGCTGGAGGCGATCATGAAGAAGTAGACGAGTCGATAGGCGTTGGAAAAGTAGAGGCGGCTCGCGACCGTCAACGCGTACTCGCGGCACCCGATCTGCGTCGACCGCCGCACGGGTGTGGCCGTCGCCACCGGCGCGCGCGCGAACGGCGGCAGCGCCGACAACCCCGGCGCCGACATGCGAGGCAGAAAGCGCTACGGTGCTGTACAGTAGCAGCAGCGGGCGGGCGCCACGGACTTGGCGGAGAGCGGAGCGGACGGAGCGGCGCGAGACGAGAGCGATCTCGTCAATTCGGCGGAGCTCCTGGGTGGGGTTCCGCCCTGGCTATTGCGGATGTGTGGGGTACTGTATCAAGTGATTTACGATGTTTTTGTCCAATTGGAAGCGAAGATGAGAATTTGATTGACCAATCAACTGTCTGCAGTCGAAGAGAAAAGACCAATTGGAAGCAACAGGATTGATGTGTCACTTGGTGTACACTGGAGTGGGTGCTCGACGTAACCTGGTTACACTAGGTGAGCAGAGCGAGTGTAACCAGTCTCGCTCACTGGTATGAGCAGGGCCGACGGGCGTAAAGTCCGCATGCAGCTCGAGCCGCAGGAGCTTCCAGTGGAGGGGGACTCGCAGGATCATCTAGGGTGTGTGCGCGTCGCGTACACAGTGCGACGCGGCCGGGAAGAAGCACGGAAGGTCGGCGGCTTGAAGAGAGCGGATAACGGGAAGAGAGTGGTGCTGCCGGCGGTCAAGAGCCGCGCTCGACGGGTTCCAACCTGACACGCACCTTCATATCATATTATGCATATTATGCATTGAAAAAGGGTATTTCATCAATAACTGTACCCACATCTTTTCATCCCGACTAGCTGTATGCGTTTACAGAGGTTGTAGAGTCCCACGCTACAACGGCTTCAAGCAGGTACTCCAACTGCCGCTGTGCGTAATCCGGAATGTCAAACGTCGAATTCGCAGCAAAAGCCGCGAGCGGACGAGCTTTTTGCTCCGCGAATGGCATTGGCGTCCGTGCTATGACTGCTGTGCATCAACAGATTCGTGTGTCTCGGTGGCCTCATCACCCCGCCGGCGACGTGAACCAGCGCCTAGGCATCAGCGCCGGTCCTCCGCTTCATCCATCGGTCTCATTCCTGGATTTGCATCGCGCGTCGCACGCCGACCGCCGCTACGACCTGACCAACTTGTCAGGTACTGCACGCCCTCCCCGCTCTCCAAAAACTGCGACGCGATGATTGCCGGCGGTCGCTGGAGCCTGCTGCTGACCCTCGCGGCGGCGCCCGCGATGCTTGCGCGCGCCGGAGACGTATCGTGCACCTACAGCGACTCGGGGACATGCCCCGTCGAGAACTTCACACCGTCGACCGAAGACGGGAGTGTGCTCGTGTACCCGGGCGGTAGTACGCGCTGCGCCTTCGACGACTACACGGACACCAAGACCACCTTCAAGTCGCGCGCGACGTACTTCTTCCAGGTGTTCCCGAACGAGAGCCTGGACAAGTCGAAGCTCATGATCTTCTTCCAGGGCGGCGGCGCCTGCATCGACAAGTACACGTGCAACTTCGCGCTGCAGTGCTCGCTGGGTGCCAGCTCCACGTTCACCACGTCGGCGACGGCCTCGAGCACGGGCGTGCTCAACCGGTCGCTGGAGGGCAACATGTTTAACGACTGGAACATTGTGCACATCCCCTACTGCACGGGCGACCTGCACGCCGGCAGCAAGACTACGGCAGCGTACCAGAGCGGCATTGAGGCGCTACTGGGCAACACGCAGTGTCTCGGTCAGAACAAGTCGATGCACATGAACGGGTACGCCAACACGCAGTCGGCGCTGCAGTGGGCGCTCGCCAACTACCCGGACCCGAATCATATCGTCATCGGTGGTGAGAGTGCTGGATCGCTCGCGGCTCAGGCATACAGTGCGTACGTCGCCGACCTGTGGGGAGTGAAGTCCAAGTCCATCAAGTATCAGGTGCTCGCGGACAGCTACGTGGGCGTGTTCCCGGAGGAACAGACTCCTGCCGGTGTCATCCTCGATTACTTTGGTGTGTGTGACGTAGACTTTGGTGCCCCCGCCGACATCGTCGCTGCCTGTAAGGCGCAGACGCTGACCGTGACGCAGCTCATGTCGAGTCTGCTGGAGCTCATCCCATCGAGCGAGTGGCTCTTCATCGACAGCAAGGCCGACACAACGCAGCGCACCTTCTACGAGCTGATCAAGGAGGGCATCTTCGGCTATCCGTTCACCGACATCATCTCCGCCACAGACTTCTTCAACGTAAGCCGCGCCTTCGGTTCGATCCTGTTGTTCACTACCTTGTTATGTGCCACTGATGATGCTGACTCGGCTCTCTCCGTGGCAACAGAGCATGACGGCCATCATCGACGTGTACGAGAGCATCAGCAGCGGCGTCTCGACGTTTTTCGTCGAGGGCACCAAGCACGTGTTGCTGGGCGACTCGAACTTCGCCAACGTCGTGAGCGACACCGGCGCCGTGCTCGGTCCCACGCTCACTTCTTGGCTCAACTCCAACTCGACGCCGTCGACGCCCTCGCCGACGAGTACCGCTACGCCCTCGCCGAGTGCTATCCCCACCGCTACGCCGACAACGACGGTGACCTCGACGCCTGGAACGACGACGGCGACTCCATCCACCACCACATCCACCCCTTCGACCACTACGACCGCTCCGTCGTCGGGATCGTCTCCGTCGACAACCGCGACGCCGTCCACGCCGTCCAGCACGCCTTCCTCGGGTGGAACGCCCGCCACCACGACGTCCACGCCCGCCACAACTGCTCCGTTGGCCTGCTAGGCATCTTGAGCCCAACGAATGGTATCGACGTGTCGTCTGGCTGCTCTATCACCCCCATTTCTGAGTGTAGTCCTGGACTCGCTAGCATGTTTGGGGTGAAGTGAAACATGACGACAGTTTTACTGTGGAAGTGGTCACATTCATAGTTTGTGATCGCCAACCTCTGATGTCGACTAGAGCGCTCAATCGCTCCGGATGAGCTTATCCACACTCAGTGCAGATGCCTCACCGAGACTGGGCGGACCAAGCGGATTTGCATTGCAGATGATCATGCGCACACTGTACTGTTACGCATGAGCAATCCCGTGGGAAGAGAAGTGAATCCGCGCGCTGGATCTGACAGATCACTCGTCCGATCGTCGCACGGAGTCGACCAATCCGATCCGATCGGCGTCATGCTGTTCCTTGATGTGCTGCTCCCGGTCTCTACGTGCGCAAGTCACAGTTGCACGCCAAGAGCTCCATTATGAACTCGCCGTGACCACGACAAGTGCCGGGCGCGCTCTGAAGCGGAGCGCTTTTACGGCTGCGAGCGGGAAAGAAACGCCGGCATTTGGGCTTGAAGCGGCAGGCGAACGAGATTGCATACATCAATCAGCTAATGAAAAGGTGTGGTCTTTGCTTGTGTGACCGACTCCTGTGCCGGTGGGAAGAGTGTCCGTGGGCCGAAGGATCTGTTCTCTAGACGCTGTCATGGTCTAATGAACCGCGCACACACATGAGAGGGCGACAAACTCATCCATAACACCAATTCTCTTCCGACCGCGCCGGTGTCGACCGGGAGCTCACTCCTCAATCGTCTGTGTCGAGCTCAATCAACACAGGCGATACCTCAAGACCCGACCAACGCCACACCGGCTCGGTACAACCTCCATTAAACAAGACACCACCACCACCATCACCATGGTCCTCCGTCTCGCCAGCCTGCTGTTAGCGCTCGTCGCCACGCCCGCGCTACTCGCACAGGCAGGAGACGTCACGTGCAAGTACAGCGACTCGGAGACGTGCCCCGTCGAGAGCTTCACGCTCGACGCCGACGACGGCAGCGTCCTCGTCTACCCCGGCGGTAACACTCGATGCGCCTTCGACGACTACAAGGACAGCAAGACGACGTTCTCGACGAACGCGATGTACTTCTTTCAGGTGTTTCCGAACGAGGCACTGGACAAGTCCAAGGTGATGCTGTACTTCCAGGGCGGTGGCGCCTGCACGGACAAGTACACGTGCAACTTCGGTGTACAGTGCGCGCTCGGCAGCAGTCCGCTGTTCACGAGCGTGGCGACGGCGTCGAGCGCTGGCGTGCTCAACAGGTCCATGGAGGAGAACATGTTCAAGGACTGGAACATCATCCACATCCCGTACTGCACAGGCGACCTCCACGTCGGTGACAAGATCACGGCGTCGTTCACGACCGGGTACGAGGTGGCGCTGGGCAACTCACAGTGTCTCGGCCAGAACAAGTCGATGCACATGAACGGGTACAACAACGCGCAGTCGGCGCTGCAGTGGGCGCTCGCCAACTACCCGGAGCCGGAGCACCTCGTGCTGGCGGGCTACAGCGCCGGCTCGTTGTCGGCGCAGTTGTACAGCTCGTACGTGGCCAACCTGTGGGGCGTCGAGACCAAGTCCATCAAGTACCAGGTGCTCGCGGACAGCTACGTGGGCGTGTTCCCGGAGGACCAGACGCCCTCGTCAGTGCTGCTCGACTACTTTGGCGCGTGCGACGTGGACCTGGACGTCGCAGAGAACGTGACGGCGGCGTGCAAGGCCGAGACGCTCAAGACGGTGGAGCTGGTGTCGTCTCTGCTGGAGCAGGTGCCGTTCAGCGACTGGTTGTTCATCGACAGCAAGGGCGACAAGACGCAGCGCAAGTTCTACGAGCTGGTCAAGGACGGTATCGCCGGCTACCCGTTCACGAACCTTATCTCGGAGGCCGACTTCTATTCCAACATGACGGCCATCCTCGAGGCATACGAGAACATCAGCAGCAAGATCACGACATTCAACGTGGGCAGCACCATGCACGTGTACCTGCGCGAGAACAACTTCACAGACTACGTGAGCGACGATGGCGCTGTGCTCGGTGATGTGATCAAAAAGTGGCTCGCTTAAGTGTGTTTGGCGAGCTTATGAACCTCTGGTCGGTGGAGAACTAGAGATTGCGGAAGCTAAAATCATAAGCGGACACTATACTGCATTGATAACATTAACTAGCAGGCAGCACGAAGAAGTGCTGCCAGGATCATTGACGTATCAAGTCGCTCGTCTTCATTCATTTATCGTTCTCTCGGCGCTGGTGCTCGTCAACTTGATGGTCTATTGCTTTGGGAAGTATCCAATCAGGGTATTCACTACCTCAGCAGCAGTCGGTCGTAATGAGGGCTCTTCTTGCCAGCAGCGTCGAATCAAGTGCTGAAGTGGCTGTATGAGTGAATAGAACAAACCGGATTCGCATGCATTAGTGTGACGATTAGGAACTGATGTGGCAATCCACACGTGATGAAACTGCACCTGTGGTGTGCGTTGGGAGATCGGCGGTCGCTTCTTCTCAGCCACCACGGTGATAGGGATCGACGCGGGTGGCAGGTCGGCAAACGGCGCGGAGGCCTCGCAGATCTCCCAGAGAATGACACCAAAGCTGTAGATGTCCGCTGGTAGCGAATACTGCTGTCTTGTGATAACTTCACTGAAATAACTCCACCCACAGCGATGTGGATAACGTGAGCTGACTCCCATTAACACGAGTGTGATGGAGTTGGAGGTACTCACGGTGCCATCCACTGGAAGGTCCCGCAGCAGCCAGTCATCGCTTCCGACTGCTTGGCGACACGTGAGATCCCAAAATCTGCGATATTGCAATCACTCGCCATATTCAGGGCGATGTATCGATTGATGCACGTATGTCTAGGCCACCGCACCTGCAAGCTTCACACGGCCTTCGGCTGTCACCATCAAGTTCCTAAAGACGACCAAGCAAAATCAAGTGAACGAGGTCAGCGCATTGGTGAGACTCAAGTGACAACTCAACGCAAAACACTGAGACGCACAAAGACTTCAAATCGCTGTGTCAGTCAGTCGACAACAAACAAAATAAGTTAGCCTTTCGATGTCATCACTGCGTGAAACATCTTGACGATTCTGGATGCTCAAGTTACCGGTGGATGATGTTGAACGAGTGCAAGAACTGCAGTCCTCGCGCGACATCAAGCTGTGGTTGGATGTAAAACTGTGTTAGCTCTCCCACTGATATTGCTTGTGCGCGGATGGCTGATGCAGGACAGACCATCATGGACACCCGTTTCGTCCACGACGTCGGGAACGGAGGAACTCTGCGGTTCCGATCAGGAACTCCGTTGATGAGCTCGCTGTCGATCCCACGCGCAAGTGTCAAACAAAGGTGGCGACGATTTCTCACGAAGTCTTGCAAAGACGAACGTACAATAGCGAGAACGGAAGGTACTCGAACACGATCGCCAACGGATCCACGCAGACGCCAACCAGCAAGACGAGAGACGGATGGGCGCCCAGGCGTTCCATCATTTCGACCTCGTTGGCGAATTCACGTTCCACTGCGGCCCGATTCATGCCCGTAAAGCTGGTTTAGTTCATACAAGCAGGCATCCGCGTCAGAAGTAGTGCACGATACGGACAGAACTGTCAATATGACCAGACTTACTTCTTCACGGCGATTTCGGTGCCGCGCCAGGCTCCTTTGTAAACGCGGCAGCTGGAGACGAAAAGACAAAGGGCCAAGGGAGTCAGACGCGATCCACAGCGTCATAGATGCTGCAAAAAGTGCTGCGAGGGAGGCATCTACCTTGATCCAACACCGACGCACTTGTCGATCGCCAACTCCTGCAAACCACACAATTCTCCTTCGCGTAAGTCCTAGCAACCAAGCATGCTCGACCAACGGGTTACTTACCGACCACGCCAACACTCGAGGATGACAATCCGGATGGACAATGTTTCCCAGGAGGGTCGATCGAGGCTGCATTGATGTGGGAATCGCGTTGCTTCGAGCGGGGCTCGACGGAGATGGAGTGATCAGGTGAGGACGCGGGGTAATCGCATCTGGTCGTAGGAAGGACCGGTGGTTAGTTCGAACACGACCTGCAGCAGGGTCAGCGTTCCCCACACCTTCGAAAAGGATGTAGACCACGTAGTTGTCGCTTGCGCATATAAAGCACCAGTCCTGCCCGCCCATTCGCTTGGTAAGTACATCAAACATGAGATCAGGCGGGAACGAGGCAAACTTGTTGACCTTATCGCTCGTGATGACTATGGACTCGGTTGGGCTGTGAGGTAATGCGGAGACCGTGAGAATGGTAGCGAGTAACTTAAATGTCAACTGCGTATCTCACCTGCGAAATACTCTCAGTCGAATGCCAGGCGGGTCAGGAAGTGCTGGAAAAAGCGCTTTGGCGAGTAGCAAGAACTTTGCGACGCTCTCGGGGACGGGCGCAGTGAATTGGCACACGGCCTTTTGCCATTTGCACTGGAAGGTGATGGATTTCTTTGACAGAGGCAAGTCCATGATCGCCTCTTGGGAATTCCACACATCAACGACGTTGGCGAGGGAGGCTACAAGTTTGCAGCAGCTCTGACAATCACGATGCCTACCAAAGCCCGACGAGGTGTGTAGCGTGGGTGCCGAAGGCTGCAACTGTTTATGGTCGTCCTGGTTCATTTCTTGTCGCAAGGGATGGATGGGAGCACAGTGAACGACTGGTGAAGCCTTGAGAGCGGCACACAGGTCGGCAACAAACGCGCTCAGGGAGTACCCGTTGGGCCACCCGTCGCGAAGCCACGGGATGTCAAGCTGTCCGTCTTGCAACAGAGATTGCGGCAACTTCTACACAGGTTTCGCGCCGAACCATCGAGTGCGTTCAGCATAAATGCGATAAGATGGGAAAACGGGCTGTCATGGACATACGAACCTCGGTACCGGCAGTGCACACGACCATGGGCGACTGGGCTGGGAATCCGTTCGAAACACGGATCGTGATCTCGATCTGCTCTTCGGCGCCTGTGTAGCTTTGAGGCTAGCGGGAATGTCAGCGTACCACACCCGGCAAGTGGTGATGATGCGTTGCTATCGACTCAGAGGGCTACTTACGTTCTTCTTGGTGACTCCGAGCTGAAGCGCGACACCGGACTGCCCTCCACCCGACGTAACCTTGGACCCTCGGACACTATTTCGCATTGCATCGGTCTATACTGTTGGTACTAGCTTGATTGCCACCAGGTTGACCGCTTGCCTCATTACCTATCGACGCGCGGGAGTGCTTGCGTCTGCCTTTGCTGGTCGACAGCGTTGAGCAAGTCGTGCACCTGCTGTTGCACATGCTGAGTGCCCGAGCAACCACAAAGCATCCACCAAGCAGAAAAGTTATCAAGCCATTCGCGAATGCTGTACCTTCTCGCGTGAAGGAGCGCCCGTCAGCCACGTACCACATTGAGAAAGGAGAAGTCGCGCACGGTGTCATGACGCCGAAACATGCTGGCCGCCTGCTGATATCCTCGTGGTCTATGGTGGACTACGCTCTGGCCACGGGGCTGCTCACTAGGAGCCGAATGGGCAGCGTTCTACGTCTTTAAGTGATGGGGGCAGCGGGATCCACGTTGAGAGACGTCGAGTGCGCGTCTGCTTATTTTTAGGCCGAGCAGCTCGTTTGATGGCTCTTACCTGCACCAACTTGAAGTGGGTGGAGAATGACGGTCGCTCCATTCAGAATGACGGTAATTTCGTTATGTTGGGTCATAAATTTAGACAGTCCACACAGAACACCTCCGATTCCCGTCAGAAAAACGCGCCAGTAGTCAATTAGCGAGCGGCGGATCGGCGGGCGACGATGTGGACGCGGGCATGGCGGCGCGGGGCGTGGCGGGCTGGGCGGGCGGCCGCGCGCGCGGGCGTCAAGGGGGGTAACCGGGCGCTGCTGGTGTCGGCGTACGCAATGGCCGCTGCCGGGCTGGCGACGGCGGTGGGCGCGGGCGTTCAGTGGGATTCGCGAGGTGCGCGCTCTTGCAGTTGGGTCGATGCTGGCAGTCTCTGCGTGCTGACAGGGTGGTCGTGCGGTCGGTAGAGAGCCTCGCGCTAATGGAGGCGAGGAGCAGCAGCACGAACGGCCCTCTTTCGCGCAACTTCATCGCGGACGCAGTGGAGAAGGCGTTCCCGGCCGTGGTGAACATCGCCGTCGACATGGGTACGTCACGTCGGAATGGAGGCGGCTCTGTGGTGGCTGGTTGTGAGAGATCGCGCTGCTAACGAGGCGTGTGCTGTTATGTTGAACGAAAGGCTACGTCGGCAGCAACGGCTCGGGCTTCATCATCTCGTCGGACGGCCTGATCGTCACCAACGCGCACGTGGTTGCGCGAAGCAACCGCTACTCGAAGATCCAGGTCTGTTCACTTCCCCATAGGCATCGGCTAGCCCACAACTGACAAACTTGACGTCGGATTCCCGATGCGACAGGTCACCTTCGCCGACGGGAGCAACTACCCCGCGGTCGTGCACAGCATGGACCTCCTCTCGGACATTGCGCTGCTCCAGATCCAGTCGGACGAGCGCAAGGAGTGGCCGACGATCGCACTCGGGTCGTCGTCCGAGCTGCGCGCCGGCGAGTGGGTGTGCGCGCTCGGCAGCCCGTTCTCCCTGCAGAACAGCGTCAGCGCTGGTATCATCAGCGCCGTCGCCCGGCACAGCAGCGAGCTGGGCTACCCACAGAAGGGCGGCGAGTACATCCAGACGGACGCGGCGATCAACTCTGGCAACTCGGGCGGGCCGCTCGTGAACCTGGACGGCGAGGTGATCGGCATCAACACGATGAAGGTGGACGGCAGCGTGGGGATCTCGTTCGCGATCCCGGTGGACACGGCGTCACAGGTGATCGACCAGCTGCGCAAGCACAAGAAGGTCGTCCGGCCATACATCGGCATGCAGATGATCAACTTCAACACGCGGGAGCTGCGCGAGATCGGCCGGTGCGTGCCTCATTTCTGTTTGCAGTTGTTGGTGACTATGGCGTCCACTAAGCTCTGATGCGTGGATCTGGGCAGGCTGTTCCCGGACGTGAAGGAGGGCGTGATCGTCAAGTCGGTCACGCCCGGGTCGCCCGCGCACAAGGCTGGCCTGCTGCCGGGCGACGTGATCGTGTCGTTCAACGGCAAGGCAGTGCGCAGCACTAAGGACATCCTCGGGTCAGTCGGCTATATTATCGGGCGCAAGATCGACGTGGCGGTCAAGCGCCGCGGCGAGAAGGCGCTGCGCAGCCTGCAGGTGACGACCGAGCCGCTGCCGACACCGCTGCGCCAGCCCAACTACTAATGTTGTGAAGTAGTTGATGGATAGAGGCAGAGTCTGTAACTGGTAGCGCGCTGTTCGTAACGGATCACTTCATGGCGTTACTTTTCGGATGTGTTCCCTGCGAAAGCCAATGCACGGTACTCGCTACACTTCATGTTGAGGAACCCAGGCAGAGAAGAAAATCAAGCGACCGAGGAAGATGGCGGACCCGAGCCCGGCCAAGGTGCCGGCGACGTTCAAGGCGCTGGTGCCGTTCATCCGGCGCGCGGAGGAGCTGGACCGCGACTCGACGCGGCCCGAGTCCAAGCTGATCGCGTACTTCTGCCGCCAGTACGCCATGGAGCTGGGCATCAAGCTACGCGAGCACGACGCGTCCAACGAGGCGACGGACTTCTTGCTCGGGCTCATGGACCGCCTGGAGGCCGAGAAGGACAAACTACCCGAGTTCTCGCAGGAGGAGGGCAAGGTGCGGATCCGTTGTGCGCTGCGGGTTTGGTATTGTGGATGACAGTGGTGCGTTCTGTGCCTGCAGGAGATCTGCGAGGACTTTGCGATGGAGATCTTCTCCCGGGCGGACGACGAGGACCGCGCCGGCGCCGCCGACAAGTGCGTTGTCTCTCTGCGCTCGCGCTTTTGCTGCTGCCTTGTATGCTGATTGACTGGTCTGTGCGCATACGAACGGATCGACAGGAATACGGCTAAGACGTTCTACGCCGCCGGCACGTTCTTCGACATCCTGAACCAGTTCGGCGAGATCTCGGAAGATGTACGTGCTGCACTGCTTAGCCTGTGAACTAGCGGTTGCCTTTATCGCGGGCGCTGATGCTTTTGTGACTGCGGCGAACGTGAGCAGATCGTGGAGAAGCGGAAGTATTGCAAGTACAAGGCGGCAACCATCATGAAGGCAATCAAGGAGGGACAGGTGCCAACGCCCGGACCGCCAGACGGAGGATTCGGCGACGTAAGCGCTGCTTTGGAGCCTGCAGATGTCCATCAGCTCGTGTCTAACGCCCGGTCATGTGCGTCCTCCCGCTTGGTTTCTTCTTTTAGGTCAAAGGAAACGCCGACAACGCGTCCGCTTCATCGTTTACATCGCCGCCCACGCCTCCTGCAGCCCCAACTGCGCCTCCATCCGCGCCAGATATGCTGATGCAAGTGGACAGCTCTCCTCGTGGTCCTCCCGCATCGGCTTTTCCATCGTTCACGGGCTCCGTCGGTAGCTTCAATGGCCAATTGCCAACCGATTCGAACGCGATGAAGCCGGACTGGAGCGCGCAGGATGCAAACCAGTACGGCAACGCTTCGTTCCAGAGTTACCAGCAGCAGATCCCGCCCGCACCCGCCCCAACACCCAAGCCAGAGCCCATTCCTCGTGCTGCTCCGGTCGCTGCACCGCAGAGCATCCCGTCTCGATCGCGCGGCGCCCCTGTTTCTCAAAATGAAATCGACGACGCCATCGAGTGTGCCAAGTTCGCGATTGCAGCATTGAAGGTATGTGGAACGTGGTTAGTCATCTGCTAGTGGAAATCTCTTTGCTGTCCGACGTGTAGACTTACAGTGCTGTGCTGATACTCCTGGTAGGTCAAAGATATGGATCTCGCGGTGCAGCGACTGGAAATGGCGCTGCGCAGTATTAGATGATCTCCCGTGGTGGGAGAAGAGTCGTCAAGCAGTAGCAACTTTACATCGACGTCTGCGCCACTCTTGGTATTGCATAACAGTAGAACGTCTAGTGTGAGGTGCGGGGACGTGGCCATTATCCGCACACTAGCCTTCATCAGCACGTGGCCACATCTACTCATCCTTGGACTGGATGCCTTTGCGAGACGGCAGCGTCGACAGTGCGGCCTGCGCCCAATCCTTGGACTCGGAGAACTGCACCAGGATCTCAAACACTAATCACGGTTCACAGATTGCTGTTAGACGAAAGCAACAGGCACACGTATCGTCCGTTCATACGCGCTAGTGCTCACCGTGGTTGACCGTCAGCACGCGTGTGGCGGCGCCCATCTGCACGCAGCTGTCGAGCGGCAGCTTGGCCGTGGCGATGCCCTGCTCCGTCGCCTTCTTGTACGTGATGCCCTTGTGTCGGTTGCGGTCGACGATGCCGCCGATAATGTACACCTTGTCGCGGCTGAGCTCCGTGATGGTGTTGGGCGAATCCGCCGTTAAATACACGAGCGACTCTTTCCGGAAGAGCTCCAGGTAGCTCTGCTCGTGTCCCTTGAACTGCACAAGCAACAGTCCCACCAGTCAGTCAGCGTCCGATAGACTAGCACAACATCCAGCCAAGGCGGAGCTCGTACCGCCAGCCACTCGTCGAAGCCGCTGATTTTCTCCAGGTTGGCGCGCGTGTCCCCGCGTAGCGACGTAATGTACGCTCTGCATTCGATGGTCTGGTTAGTCCAACGCCACTGGCCCGGCGTAATGACAGCAAGTGCAGCAGAGCGCTTACTTGGTGGGCGAGTGGCTACGGCGGTTGATGCCATACGAGAACATGATCTGCTGCGACAGACTCTTCTTCTCCTTCTCGAGCATGAGTTCCTCGAACTCGCAGTCGATGACTACGCTCACGCCCTCTTCCGCCGCCATGAGGAAGCTCTCGCGCTTGGCGATCTGCCGCTCCCTGCGCCGCAGCACGGCCTCGGGGCTCATGTCGAGCTCCTTGGGCGGCGGCGCCGACGCGCTCGCCAGCCGCTTCTCCTCCTTCCGCCGCTGCTTCTTCTTCTCCTTCTTCTGCTCCCAGAACGCGCGGCGCTTCTCGCGGCGCTCGGCCCGCTTGGACAGCGCCGCAGCCTCCGCCGCCGCCGCCGCGGCTACCTGCGCGTCCTCCGCCATTAGAACTACGACGGCTTTACCAACAGTCTATCCTCTGTTTTTCGCGCGAGTGGTATATATATGGTATAAGAGATTATAAAGAAAAATAGGTATTGAACAACGATAATGTCTTAAACTATTATACAAAATATATAGGCTATTACTTTTTTTTCTTCAGGTCGCAAAAAACTGATACAAGATAAACAAGCAGCAATAATTTAAACAATTCAAATAAAAATCGCCATTGATTCTATAAAACACAGTAAGTGGTGCCACAATGATCACTTCGCACATGCACCTGAATTCTGGATTCCTTGGAAAGTAGCAATATGCAATTGCTTTTTGTTCCTGAAGTAACCGGTAAACAACCAGATATCTGGATACGTCTGAAGTAACCAGAATTTCCTAGATATCCAGAAATCCAGGTGCGTGTGCGAAGTGACCCAATGTCGGCACAGCTATCCCTCAAACACAACTCGTACCTAGCCGAAACGAGCAAAAAGTCCTGAACCCATGGGATCAGAGAGTTTTACCTAGAAAATCAAAGTCTGGCGCTGAAACCGTTCAAAAAATGTCAGTATCTGGAGATGCTTGAGCGGTACCAAAAAATCGGTACAGTATCGGTATATATTTAATCTAACCGCAGCACAGCAACCTAAACCTAACAAATTAAACATCCTCAACAGTAACAGTAATTATCTTTGATAGTCTCACCTGTACGATCATTATTAGCCTAGCCCTCACTTGAGATTGCTACGGTATAGCTAATGTACCGTACAAATGTTTCTATTTATGAGGGGTAGGTGAACCAAATACCGGTACTATCGGAATGCAGTATAGCTTATAACCTTTGAATTTGCGATCTGTACCGTTATCATTGTGTAATATTATAGGTGTAGGGCTATTCTGCGTAAGGGGGCTATTTTGTACTAGTATATACCGGGTTTTGTCGATATTCCGATATTCACATGTGAATACTGATGTTGAAAGGACGCCAAACACACCAGCAACATCAGCAGCTCCGCGTTGATAAGACAAGGGCAGTTGCCATCTCCGCCCACCCAGGTCACCTGGGCCGGGTGCCAGTTAGCACGACCGAACTCGGCGGCCGGATTGTACGGCTGTGTCTACGCTAGTAGATGAGCCCCATCACAAGATGCAGCATTGGGACAGCGTGGGGGCTCGTGTAAGCACGGCGGGCTCGCTCGAGTGGACGACGCGACACTTCCATGCAGGTCATATTGCACTTTGTCGCTGCCTGTATCGCTTGGGCGTTCATGCGATCGTAGTCTTGCCCGCAGTCACGCCGATCGAATGCGAGTGTTCATTCGCGTCACCAGTTTGATTCTCATCGTTTTCTATTATCCTCCTCCCTCTTTAACGTAAAAAAGCATATCACCACCTCGTGCCGCGGCTCAAACCCCGAGGCAGCACGACTGCCCTTTCAAGACTTAGTCCAGGTCCGAGGACGGCGTGAAGGCGGGGGCGCCGGCAGCGGCGGGGGTCGCGACCTCTTCCTCGTCCTCCTCGGCGGCCTCCAGCTTCTCGAGCATCTCGTCGTCCTCTTCGGCGGCGTCCTTGGCCTTCTGCACGATGGCGGCCACGTCGGCAGCCGTCAGGCGCTTGGCGTCGTGCTTGACCTCGAGCTTCTTGGTGCCCGAGGACCGCTCCTCGGCCGATACCGAGAGCACGCCCTTGGTGCTCACTGAGAACGTCACGTCGATTTCCGCCTCGCCCTTGGGAAGCTCCGTGATGCCTGACACGGCCAGCTGAGCTACCAGCGTGTTGTCCTTGGCCATGAGACGCTCACCCTCATAGATCTGCAGGAAGACACTCGTCTGCGCGTCCACCGACGTCGTGAACGTCTCCGTGGCCGTAGCCGGCAGCACCGTGTCGCGATGCACGATCTCGGCCACGCTGCCGTTCGCCAGACCCACCGACAGCGTCAGCGGGATGGCGTTCACCATGTTGGCGGGCTTCTTGGGCTCCGGCACGCCCACCAGGTCGGCGCGGCCAGCCGCCTCGATCGTGGAGCCGTGCGCGACCACCTCGTCGGGCGACAAGTGCAGGTGGGTCGTCTTGCCGTCGAAATACTTCTTGACGGCCTGCTGCATGAGCGGGATGCGCGATGAGCCGCCCACCAGGATCACGTGGTCGATGTCGTCCTTGTCGAGTTCGGCGTCCTCGAGCACGTCGTCCACCTCGGCGAGCGCCTTCTTGACGAAGTCGCCGACCAGCTCCTCGAAGCGCGGGCGCGACAGCTTGAGCGAGAAGTCCTCTCCCTCCAGTAGCGAGTCCACCTCGATGTTGACCTGCGACTGTGACGACAGCGAGCGCTTGGCCGACTCGCAGGCGATGCGCAGGCGGCTGGACGCCTTCTGGTTGGAACGCACGTCCAGCTTAGTCTTGCGCTGGAAGGCGCGCGCGCAGTGGTCGAAGATGGCCGATGTGAAGTCCTCGCCACCCAGCGCGTCGTTGCCGCGCGTGGCCACGACCTCGAACAGCCCGCGGTCGGCCGTGAGCAGCGTCACGTCGTGCGTGGCGCCGCCGATGTCAAACACGAGCACGTACTCGGGCTTGGGGTTCTTCTCGGGCTCATCCAGGCCGTAGGCGATGGCGGCGGCCAGCGGCTCGCTGATGTAGGCGAGCACCTCGACGTCAGCGGCCTTAGCGGCCTGCTGCACGAGCTGCTTGTACGCGTCGTCGGCGTGCGCAGGCAGGCTGAGCACGACGGCCTCGACCTTCTCGCCTGTGAAGTCCTGCGCCAGGTCGCGCAGGTTCTGCAGCATGAGCGAGAGGAACTCGACGGGCGACACCTCGTGCTTCTCGCCGTTGCGCACCGTGGCGGCCAGCGCCTCGCCGTCCTTGCCGGCGGCCACGTCGAAGGGCCAGTCGCGCACGAACTGGCGCTCGGCCACGTCACTCTGCGCCTTGCCCAGCACGCGCTTGAGGTGGAAGACGGTGCTGTCAGCGTGCGACGGCAGCTTGTTGACGGCCGTGTCGCCCACGATCACCTCGTCGCCCTCGAAGCACACGAAGGCCGGCGTGGTGCGGAAGCCCTGATCGTTGGCGATGATGTTCACCTTGCCGTTGTGCCACACGCCCACGCAGCCGTGCGTCGTGCCGATGTCAATGCCCGCGACCACCATCTTGGCTTGCTAGTGCAGTAAGTGGAGCTGATAGAGAGGGAGCGGAGCTGGGGGCCACGACCCGAGTTGGAATCTAACGCGCTGACTTGGGAATGGCGGGGGCGGCTGACGGTTTGACAACTGACTGGCTGCGCGGGTTCGGATGGAGTACCGTCGAGGTTTCTTCATTTTATGATCAGCATCAAATTAGGGAGGTAACGACCCTGAACCAGCAATGCTGGTGGTAATCGCGCCCCTCAACTGACAACCAAAATATACTGATTCAGTCGTTGATAATGGCGTTCGTGTACCTACTCGAGTGAAATGAGCACCGCATCGTGATATCATCCGTCAATACCTTTGCTTCAACTCTGTGTGGATGCCTCCTGGTCCATCACGCGTCGATCGACTTCGTCTCGGGATCCGTCTCCTGCTTAACAACAGCGTCTGACTGCTGCTGGTGCTTCGCGCGGCGCCTCTCGACGGCGGTGTGGACCCAGGCGCGCACGTCGTCACGCGAGATGCGCGGCCGGCGCGACGTTGACCGGCCCGACGCGCCGCGTTCCGCGCGCGGCAGCAAGAAGTAGAAGGTGCTCGCGCCAACCTGCACCAGTGCGTGGCTGCGCAGCGGGAAGGGCGGCGAGGCGAAGCTCAAGTCCTGGCCGTCGACCGCGATGGGCGAGTGCGGGCTCAGACACGAGATCACGAACTGGCCGAGCTGCGCGTCCCACGAGATGAGAGCGTGCTGCTCCGCGATCATACGGTCGTTGCCAAGATGGCAGTCGATGGCGCCGCCCGGAAGACCCTTCAGGTCGCGCACGCCCAAGTCCTTGTACAGCTCGCGCCAGTACGACTGGAGGCGTCCGAGCACAACGTACGGTTCGATGAAGAAGTACTGAAAGTCGGATCCCTGATCGCAGAAGACAAAACGACAACCAGGTTAGAATAATTACAGCAAGCGCTCACCCCGGTACTCCGACACGCCACGTACCTCGAGCTTCGCATAGCCGAGAGGGCACGCGCGCTGACTGCGGTCTTGCTGACGAAGCTGCGACGCGACGATCGCGTTTTGTGTGATCGGATGGAGGAACAGCCTGCTCGCCTGAAGGTCGAGCGCAGAAGTCGACCTGGCACCCGCGGCATCCACCTTCGATGGATGCTGGTGTTCAACGCGCTTGTGGAAATCCAGAAATGGTTTGGAGCAGAAGCGTGCAGTACACGCGGAGCACTGGAACACGAGCCGCGGTTCCACGAAGATCGCGCAGTGCTGAATGACAGATAGGTACTTCGACCGATCCTCCACAGGTGGGCTGATTGCCGCCACTGGGCCAGTCGAGTCCGACGGATCCGAGAGCTCTGGCACCTCCAACAACTCGGCGGACACGACGTTTCCCGTCTCGTCGATGTATTCGTCCTCGTCGCCCTGGTCGAGCTCTACGACCTTCGGCACGATGCACTTGCGGTTCTTGCACGACTGCTTGCGAAGCCCCGGGCCGCCATACTTCTTCATGTCGAGGCAGTGGCGGCACTTCATGCAGTCCGGCGCCGTACAGCCCTCGCATTTCCCGCAGCGCATGACGCGGCTTCGGGAATTGGACCGCGAACTCAAGTCACTCAGCGACAAGTTGTCGTCCAAGAGGGTGTCGCTAGCAGGTAGCAGCAGGTTGATACTACGTGGCGAGTCGATAGACCCGTCATCCGATAGTCGGCTGGAAGCACCCCCGTCGGAATCCGAGTCGGCCCCACCTCTCATGCTTAGGCGGAGAGATGAAAGGATCGACTCGCGGTCGCTATCCATGGAGGAGTACGATGCCGCTATGTCGTCGGGGTCGTCGTACATGTCAGAGTCGTCGTTCATGCTGGCAGTGAGATCGTCCGTCTCGTCCTTGATGCCGCCCATCTTCCCGCCTCCTTGCTTGGAGCGCCTTCGACGCTTGGACGGAAGGCCCCAGCTCTTGGGATTCAGGCACTTGCGATTCTTGCACGACTGTTTGCGTAGGCCTGGGCCACCGTACTTCTTCATGTCTTTGCAATGACCGCATACCATGCAGTCCTCCGACAAGCACCCCGCGCATTTTCCGCACCGACTGATGCGCTTTCGCGAGTGGCGCCCGCTGTCTGATCCACGTCGCTTCTGTTTGAGGCGTCAGTGATAGTAAGTTCAGGTTAGTAGCGGCATGCATTTGCTCTCCGTGCAAAAATGTGCAATTGCGGTACCTTGACAACAAGCTTCGGTGATTGCGACCCTGTGGGTGAGGTCATGGTCACCTCAGGGGTCTTCTTCGCTGCATTCTTTGCCTACCCATGGACAGCACGATGTATGCGGTAAGCAAATCACCAAGCAGGAGTAGCCAGCGCAGTTTACCAACCTTCTTTGTTGGAGTCGCACTGATGGCGCGGCTTTGAATCTTCTTCAAAACACCGGGCTTTGTCTGGATCTTGATCATGGGCGCCACGGGGCGCACTATACCTTGTTTGTTCAGCATCCCCAGCGCCGCGAGCTCGTGTTCGCTGTTTTCTTGTGTCACGACCCCCAAGTGGCCAATAAATCGACGCACCATATCGTCCTCCGACAAGATCGTGAACTCCTCAATCACACTGCACACAGCCTGGATTTGGGAGAAGTCTAATGCCGCGTAGTTCCACGCCTACCGAAGCACGCAGCACCGAAGAGCGGTTAGATCAACAGAACTCAACAGCATTAGCCAACGCGCCTCGCATAACGTACCAGAAGCTTGCGGCGGGAAGAAAAGAGACTAGGCAGAACGAAGTGGAGGAGCCGTCGAGCGTCGATGACGAGATCCTGTGAGCCCATGAGAATGCGCTGGCGGCATCGTTGCGACAGAACACACGGCCACTTCGCATCTATCCGATCGCGCTCTGTGTCTGGCATGTCGACTACAGCGAGTTGAAACGGCAGCAACGACAGCGCCTCCGCATCTTCAGCGAACGCTTCGAAACTTGCCAGCACCACTTGGGACTTCAGCCGATCACGCGCGTGCTGCTCGTTCAGCGACTTAATAACCCGCTGGCGATCGTCGGGTGTCCCCCAGCATGGGTAAATCTGGAGCGACTCGTTGGAACGCAGCGCTTCTTGCCATAAGTGCAAGTCGGGGCTGGCGCAGACTATCAAGTGTATGCATGACGGTGGCCCGACGCATGTGAGTTGTGCCAGAAACGCCGCAACCTGTACCGGCAGTCGAGTAGAGTCAAACAATGCGGTTAAGCGTTAATGATGACGGTAGGGAACCAGCGGTTTGCATCCCATACCGATCCGCGTTCCCTCTCGCCGTCGCCGCGCTTGAGTATCACCGCATTGAGACCATTCTTGTGGAACTGGAATGCCCGCATAAATACTGGTTTGATCTCCCGCTCGCGCGCCGTTGATGACGCTTCCTCGCTGTCTGATCTTGGTAGTGGCCGAATATGCTTCAACAAGGTGGTCCATCGAGCTTCTTCAGGCTGGGCGCTAGCGTTCTGGAATGGATTCTGGCACAGCACTGCCGGTGTTTCCACCAATGGTGAGCCACCCGTAGAGATCGGGTTGGAGGGCACTGATGACTTTGTCCAGGAATTGTATCTGCTTGAACAGCATCGTAGAGGCTGGATTAGAGCTGGATGGTAACTAGACAATCAACTCATGCGGTAGTGGCGCACCTTTTGCTGTCAGCATCGAAGTCCATGAGTGCCCGCTGGTGATTGTGATACAGTTGCAATGACGTCACGTGTGCGACATTGTGGTCAGTCGATGTGGCCGCCAGAGGATTGCGCCCCAGTAGTTGACCCGCGAAGAGCTGTAGCTCTGCTACTAAGAAGTTGTTGAGCGCCTGGTTCTCGTCGCCACGAATTGTGTCCATTGATGGACCTTCAGCGGATGCTCTCTGGTCAAAGCTTGGATCAATGGTCGCGACGTCGTCGTATTTTACCACCTTCACCTCGGGCGGCGTAGTTGGCGCCTCCGTCGAGCCAGCAAGGACACTGGTTTCATCATGGTGCGATGAAAAAGGCTGGGATTGGACGGTCGGAGCTTTGGGCTCGGCGCGCGCGCCGTCCGCCGGCGTTCTGCTAGCATCGGTCTCGCCATCCGTCATTTGCTGGCCCTCTTCCATGCAGGCATCACCACTAGTTGATTCGGCAGATGAAGGATTTTTCGCCTTGACTGGTTGCTCGCGCGCTCTCTCGGCAGCTTGCTGTGGTGTAGACGGTGGTGACGAGGCTGACGCCGATCGGGATGGCTCATCGATCGCCATGCTATTCGTAGCCAGGTCTGCATCTGACGCAGCCACTCGTCTGTACAGAAATTAATATCATTAGCGTGTAGGCAGAAGTGTCAGCGGAAAACAATTCACCGCTATGTGCAACACTATCGCCTCGAAGGTATCATGTGTGTGAACGTACCCGTCGGTAGAGTTGTCAGCCGCAGTCGCTTGGTTGACACTAGAAACGCTCGCCAACACACCCGCTTGGTTCTTGCGTTCCGATCGCTCGAGCTGGGTCGTGCTCGTCGCACAGAACGCCTGGTTGTACGCCATCTCCAGCGCGTCATACTCGTTCTCCTCTGCGCTGTCGGGCGGCGAGTCGTACACGCGGCCGACGGGGATCTCCGACCACGGACCGCTCACCCGCGCGCGCGCCACTTCGAGCTTCACGCGCACGCGCTCAACGTCCAGCGGACCGCTCAGCGAGTCGTCCGCGCTCGGCATTCTGGTCGTACAACAGCAGCAAACATGTCTCTGGTCAGTCGTTTCGCCCGCCCAGCCAGGTTCGTCTCCTTCACCGCCACATACCTCAACATATCGGCCTCGCGCTTGGTCGTCGCCGCCCCCGCGTCGTCGCCGGCGCTATAATAAACGGTAGGAAGAGTGAGAAAGGTGCCAGTTCAATCTCCGCAGACGAGGAACGACCACCGCGCGGCAGCCGACGCCAACATCATCCATCCAGCGCACACGAAGCGTAACCGTACCGGTCGTCACGGCCAGTATTGGCAGAAGGAGAAGTCGACGACTCGCCAAGGGTGCCGACGCGCAGCAAGGCCAGCGCGCGCGCGCCCTTGTCGGCACCAGGCTCGGCCATCCTCGCTCGCGGTCCTTCTGTCTATTGCCGCGGCTGCTCTCCGCCCCCGGCCGGTTCGCCGTTTTGTTGCCGGCCTAGACTAGGACGTTAACCTGGCATGGTGCGTTATATTAGGGTGTCAAACGTTATAGTAGGATTAGCTTTGAGTCTGAGTCTGATCCGACCAGGTCGACTGAGAGGCGTTGGGCGGATGGATGCTGAGGGCAATTGAACTGTTGGCGCCGAGTGGCTGACGATGTCGCGGACCAAGAAGAGCGCGCCGGGCAAGCGCAAGGCGGCCGAGGGCGCGGCGGGCGACAAGAAGAGCAAGAAGGCCAAGCAGGCGCAGCAGCAACAGGCGGCTGCGCCGGTGCAGCAGAAGAAGATCAAGGCGGCGACCGACCATGGCGACGCGGGCCAGCGCGCCGCCGAGGCCACACTGTCCAAGCTGCTGGGCAGCATGTCCGTGAGCGCGTTCCTCTCCGAGTACTTTGAGAAGAAGCCGCTGCACGTGCGCAACGACGGCTCGCACCAGGTAGAAGCGCTTGCTGTTACATCCCATCCATCCATTGCTACAGCTCCGTGACAGACCAACACTCGTCTTGCCCACCAGTTGTTCGATAAGAAGCTGTTCTCGCGCAAGCGGCTGCTCAAGAACGTGCTGAGCAAGCACGAGCTGGGCTTCGGCAAGGACTTGACGGTGTGCCGCTACGTCGATGGCGAGCGCGAGAACTACGGCGGCCAGGAGGGTAGCGGCGTGGCCACGAGCGGCGCCGTCGGCAGCCTCTTCGACCGCGGCTTCAGCTGCCAGTTCTACCAGCCGCAGCGCTACGTGGACGGCTTGTTCGCGCTCAACTCGGCGTTCGAGGCGTTCTTCGGTGGCCTCGCGGGCGCCAGCGCGTACCTGACGCCTCCGAACGCGCAGGCTCTGGCGCCTCACCATGACGATGTCGAGGTGTTCATTCTTCAGGTGCGTGACACGGTACTCAAAGCTACGGTGAGTCGACGAATGTCGTTGGTGCTAACCGTAAACCGACGAATTCCTCGCTCTGACAGACGGAAGGGCGCAAGAAGTGGAAGCTGTACCGTCCGCTGATCGAATTGGCGGGTGAGCACAGCTCCGACCTGTTGCCGGACGAGATTGGCGAGCCCTGGATGGAACTGACCTTGGAAGAAGGCGACATGGTGAGGCATATGCTGCTTTGGTGACCATCAACCTCTTCGGTTCTAACGCCTGGTATTTGATTGCTGTTCGACCACTAGCTCTACTTCCCGCGCGGCGTCGTTCATCAGGCGTGCACGGATGAGAAAAAGTTCTCGACGCACGTGACCATCTCCGTGTACCAGCACAACTCATGGGCCAACTTCTTGGAAGTGGCGCTCCCCCGCGTCATCCGCAACGCGTTCGACTCGGACGTCGACTTCCGCCGCGGTCTACCCGTCGGGTACCTCAACTACTTGGGCACGCAGTTCCCGGCCGACTCGGACAAGGTCAAGGCGTTCGAGAAGTCGGTCAAGAAGTTGCTTCACAAGCTGGTCGGCCACATGACAACGTCGACGCTGCAGGTCGCGGCTGACGAAGCGGCCATGGACGTGGTGGCGAACCGACTGCCGCCTTCGTCGCCGGCAGCGGCCCCGTCCGGCGCTGACGTGCTCGACCCCAACGTCGTGATCCGCTTCAAGCACCGCTCGCACATTCGTCTGGTCATGGGCTCCAGCGAAGAGGACAACGAGCCGTTCGTCGCCGTCTACTACTCGACGCAGAACTGCCGACTGCACCATATGGGGCTGTGCACCTGCGACGACAACGGCAGTGACGGTGATGAGGACGAGAGCGAGGACGAAGGCAGCAACGCCGGCGACTCGGGCGATGATCAAGACGGCGAGGGTGGTGATGAGGACAGGGAAAACGGTGGTGCCGATGGCGAAGGCGACGATGAGGACGATGAGGAGGACGACGGATTCGACATGGCCGAGGCGGCCAGAGGAGTGCCACCTCAGCCGCGGAGCGTCGTGTTCCCGGGTGAGCTGTCCTCGGCGCTCATGAAGCTGTACGCGGCGTCGTCGGGCGCTGGCGCCACCGTCAAGGACATCGTCGAGAACGACGACAAGGGCGACGAGACCGCCGTGCGCGGTATGCTCTTGCGCCTCTGGTCCGAGGATCTGCTGGTCGCCACGCCGCGCAAGTAGGAAGAGCGGCGCTCGGCGGGGTGTTGAATAGGTTAACTCAGACGAGCAGCAGACCCAACAATATTGGCTCTCATTGTTCTTTTCGTTGTCTCTCTTCGACACCACTTCCTCTCTTCTTACGTGGCTCCGAACAGTTCGATCCACTCACATCGTCCGCTGTCTTCACTCGCCGCGGGCGTTCCAACACTCATGTGCGTTCTTGTTCGGACGCTCGGGGACGTCGGGAGCACTTATCTAATGCTTTCCATGATCGTCTGGCTCACCTCCTCACTCTCCGAGCGCACGGCCATCTACAACGAACACAAACCGATCGAGGTCAGTATCCGCAGCAATCGAGGCATCGCACACAATCAACATGTACACAAACCTGCAGAATCATGCTGCCGCTCTGCTCATCCAGGGATATTCTCGACTTGACGAGCGCCTTGATGCCGCCGACAAACACGCCCGATAGCAGCAGGATGTGCGCCTTGGCCTTGGGCTGCGGCACGGCCGTGTTCTCACACGGCTGCATACCCAGGTTCTCAATCACAGCGGCCACACCCTCGACCAGACTCTTGTACTTGAGTCCGTAGCTGCCCTTGGTCTCAGCCGCGTCGCCAATGTGCTCCCACGCCGAGCGGAAGTCGTTCACCGGCACCTTCGCCATGAAGTCGGCCGCGCTAATGTCCAGGTCCTCCATTGGGTACTCCTCGTCAAAGCCCTGAACCCAACGATACAAGCAAGGTAAGTGATCCAGGCCATAGTATAGAATTGAACAGGATGCATCACTTACGTCCTCCTCCGCTTCACCAGTGGATGGGTTGACCTCGTGCACCTTGAACTTGAGCTGGAATCATTCACGAGACGAACAGAGAGAGTCAACAATACTGTAGTGCAACGGTGCGGGTACAAGTGCTGTGGGAGACCACGTACCTCGTTAGCGAGCTGCACAACCGGGTACGTGCCGTCGCCAATGTGCTTGAGGCAGACGTAGCATGAGCCCGTCTTGCCGTAAGCGAGCTCCTTGAGCGGGACGACCGAGTGCACTTGCCACACATCGTCCGGCTCCATGATGAATCCGACCGTGACGTTCGACAGCAGCTGGTCGTTGACCGTGTTGAGCACCTTGAACTGGAGGACCAAGTGCTCGGGGAAGACGTGCTTGGTGCAGCTGACGACGTACTCCGTTTCGGCTTCCGTGAGCTCCACCGGGCGGGACGAGCGGAAAAGCGCGCCCAGCTCCGAGAACTCGGGAATCTAGAGCAGGCCCAATTAATACAAAGGTAAGTCAACGGTCCAGTAATCACCATTGCCCAACAACTGCACAAACGCACCGTGTACAGCTCCTTGGCCACATCCTGCGGCTGGGGTGCAGCCGCCGCCGCTGGTTGCACGTCGTCGACCTCGTCCGCATCAGCAATGGCACTCGGCTCCTCCATCACTTCCACGTGCGGCAGCGAGTCAAAGGTGAGCGCACCGTCCGTGGGGCGCAGTTGGTACTGCTCGATTGACTTCTGGAGCGCCGTGATCGACATGGGGAACTCGTCCACCAGCAGCGCGCGACTGACGGTCTCCTCACCCTCCAGGATCGCCAGATACATGGTCGCGCGGTCGCGCACCTCATCATCGTCGTCAAGCTTGCACGACTGCAGAAGAGACGAGACGCTGGGACGCAGAGACTCGACGCGGATCGCAAACTGCGCAAGCGCCGACACCGCAGACGCACGCACGGGCGCGTTCTCCAGGATGACGCGGTTGCGAATGAAGCGAATGTAGCGTGAGGGCGCCGAGGTCGTCGGGCCCTTCTGGCCGAGCACGCGCAAGATCTTGGTCGACAGCTGCGTAAACTCGCAGTCCTCGATGAACTCGCACAGGTGCAACAGAGCGCTCTCCTTGCACTCCTGGATGCGGTCAATCAGGAACAGGATCGAGTCCGTGATGGTCTTCTTAAATTCGTAGCCGCCCTCTTCACGGAGGAAATTCGCGAGGAAGTTGAGCAGCACGCGGTGCTTCTGGGGATACTTAATGCACAGGTTCTTGATGGCGTCCACCACGACAATCTTGAACTCGTCCGCGATGTCGCCCATAAACGTGGAGATCTGCTTCATCAGGCGGTCCACGCTCGACTCGGCACCTGTTATTGGGGCAGGCGGGTTAGATTAAAGCACACCCCACCAGCAAACGCGACTGCTCAGATGGTAAGCTTACCAGTCTTGAGAAGCGTCGTGATCGCCAGGGTGGCGATCGAGCGGTTCGAGTCTGAGATGAGCGCCTCCATGTCGTCGTTGCAGCGAGTGACAATCATGGGTTGCGTCAGCGCCACCTGGCTCAGCGTGCGCACAGCCGCGAAGCGCAGCGTCGGCTTGGGCGAGCCAAGGAAGAGTTGCAGCACGACGATCGCCTGCGTCAAGTCGCGCGCGTCGACCGGCAGCGAGCACAACGCCTTGGCAGCCTCGTACATGACCATCTACAGCAAATTGGATGGACACGGTCAGCCCAATCGGTATACAGCTGAACCATTCCACAAGTGCTGAGACGAACCTCGTTCTTCTGACGGAGCATCTTCTGCAGGAACTGGTACAGCGGGCGCGCGGCTTCCTCGCTCAGGTTGTCACGGAGCAGACCGGCAGTGTAGCGGATAAGCAGGCACGTCGCCAGGTTCGAGCGCAGGTTGGTTTTCTGCAGCTGCGTGATGAACTGTATCGCAGTGAAAACAAGCACACCATGGTGAGTACAGACATTGAGCAAATTATAGTCATGGCCAGCGCAATCAGTCACCTTCGACACGGCCAGCCTGTCGTGCTGGCGGATCTGGTACATGAGCGCCACGCCATGGTACTGCACCATGTCGTTCTGCGAGTTGACGGCCTCCTGCACCTCGTTAACCCAGCGCCGCACGATCTCCGGGTTGTTCTTGATCAGATGAATACCCGACACGAGCGCCGAGCTTGCGACCAGCGCGTTGCGGTCCACGATGGCCTGCTTGATGTACCGCTCGATCGCGTTCAGCATCGAGCCCTACGCGTAGCGACAGCGACAGTGAAGCGTCAGAACACGCGAAGAGAGGAAGGGAGACGAAACTGAAGTCCTCACATCGATGATGCGGCACAGCACGCGGATGGCGTTGGCGCGGTAGAGGTCGACGTCCGAGCTCATGTCCTTGGTGAGACTTTGGGTTACGATGATCACCTGTAGGGCCCAACACGGACACCAACGCACAGTTAGAAGCGCAGATACTCGACCATCTGCGACACGAAACGAATCGCGCGCACCTCGTCGGCGGCCGTGGCCTCGGCGACCTCCTTGATGAACAGGTACATCATGCGACGCAGGTTGGCGTCCTTGGACTGGAAGAGCTTGGTCACGCCGAAAAAGACCGAGGTGGTCTCGGCGCTCGTGAAGGGCTCGCCTTGCGTGAGGATGTGCAGCAGTTTGGTGATCAGCTGGCAGCACTTCTTGGGGTGGCGCGTCACCATGTTGGCGTCCGAGAAGATCTTGGTCTCCTGCAGCACCGTCGCCTTGTCCAGCCCCTGGAACGGCGAGGCTGCCGCCCGCACATCATACAATCACATACAAACGCATCGTTAGGCTCCACCCTCGTATCTCTCGCCCATCAACGCCAACCCCCAACGCACGCTGGTCCTCCTCGTCGTTCTTGAACTTCTCCTTCAGGTCGTGCATGACGGACGAGATGGTCAGCGCCCCGGGGCCGCCGCGCCCGCCGTCACCGCCCCCGTACGCGTCCTGTCCGCCGCCACCGCTGCTGCTCAGCTTCATGCTCGTCGCTCCCGCTCCGTCGGTCGCTCGGTCGGGATCTACGTGTCCTCCGCACTTTCCCGTGCGCTAATCTGCAGCGTCCGCGTGGAGATCGGTCGAGGGGGGATCCTGATCGTTCCCCCTCGGTTGAAACCGGCCAGAAACGGTATAAAACCGGTATGAATGTAATACACCGGTATCGGCATTAGTACTGTTTAAAACATTGACGTGTTTCCAAAGACAGTACCGTGTGCGCGATGTTGCGAGTCGCTTGATCTCATTCCGCCAATCACAGAGCCGCATTTGGGTTCCACCAATCGGATGGCTCCGTGCGAGGCGAAGGCGAAAACACGAACCCTAGCGCGCCGTGTCCGGGATTGATGAGGGCGCAAAATGTACCGCGTTCAATCAGTTCATTCCCAGATTTGAGAAGAACTACCGAGCACCTCCTCCTCCTCCAGCCGTAACGATGGCCAAGACCCCGAGCAAGAAGGCCGCCAAGAGCGTCGCGAAGGCCGCCGGCAAGGGCAAGGGCAAGGGCAAGAAGCGCGTCGAATCGTACTCGACGTACATCTACAAGGTGCTGCGCCAGGTGCACCCGGAGACGGGCATTTCGAAGCGCGGCATGTCGATCATGAACTCGTTCATCAACGACATTTTCGAGCGTATCGCGTCCGAGGCCGGCAAGCTGTCGCGCTACAACAAGAAGTCGACTCTGTCGAGCCGCGAGATCCAGACGGCCGTGCGCCTGATGCTCCCTGGTGAGCTTGCGAAGCACGCCGTGTCGGAGGGCACGAAGGCCGTGACCAAGTACACGGCTGCTTAAGTTACTTCTCCGTGAGGTCGCTGATTCTCGTTGAGAGGACCCCTCTCCCCGGTGACCTACTGGGTTGCCACCCTACATTGGTGTTTTTTAACACCACCCTTTTCGAAAGAAATGTACTGTTCGCGGTAGCGTACTCGATCTAGTGGCCGACCTGCAGGTGTAGTCAAGGCTGTTGCGCGATTGACTCTCAATGGTCTATTGATGCGACGATCAGGCTGTTAGCGACCGGGTGATGCAGTTACAGGAAGAGCGCAAGTGGTCGAAGTATAATAGTTTTGGAAAGCGTGGCTTCTTGGTGCATGGGCGAGTCCCGAGTCTGCCGTCGTTGGGCGGCGAGCACGTCAAGGCCGAGAGCATGTGTGTCGCGGACGACTTGCCTTTGACCCCTCAATCTCACCGACCAGACCTCGCTATCGACTTTGTCTGGATGCGATGTGGCCCACGCCGTTTGATTGTCGAAACGATTGTCAGTCGTGCATTTAAGTAGGTGAGACTGTAATTCATGGGTCGGCTCGCCTTATCGTTTGCGAGTCGGCACTGTGCTGGAAGCGCGCAGCAGGATCGTGCGACAGCAACAAAGGTCGGCTGCCACGACGGAGTGGAAAACGTCGGGGTCCTGCTATACTACGTACATGAGACGCACGTCGGCGACAAGCGTTCGCTGATGGAACGGACGCCCATGTCCATGCGATGCGCCGAGAGCAAGCACCTCGACCTATCGTGGCAGGGATTCGAATGGTGGGGAGCTTTGCCCAGATCGTCTTCAGCGCATCCACGCCGTGTATGTACCCGAACTCGTTCGACTGGCACGAGCACGAATTGATTGCCGCGAGCAACCAGCCGTGCGGAAGGAGACACGTTACGGTCATCCGGAAGGGCTCAATGCCGCCCTGCTCGGTCTAGCACGTACTCATAATTGGCCACGGACGCGCTCACAAGGCCGCGTTCAGCTCGTCTTGCAGCGCCATCTTCGACGCCGTGAGCACCAGCAAGCACCACCTTGAACAGGAAGCGCCGGTGCCGCCGCCTCTTCTCCCGCGGCGACAGCGCCATCCTGTCCAGCATGCCCAAGCACGTGACGTCTCCGCCTGCGTCTCCGCCTGCTTGTCGTCCTCATCGCCGCTGTGCAGCGCGCGCTGCAGCTCCGCGGGCCAACGAGTGTGGGCGCTCGCATGGCTTCCGCCTTGTAGCATCAGATAAGGAGAGGGAGCATGGCACGGAGCAGTCTGCTCCAACGAAGAGCATGCCGTGGGTTAATAAGAGGCGGCAGCACCATCAGCAATGGTTGTCAACGACCGTCTACGACAAATCCGTGCTGCGCTACATGTCAGCCGATGATAACTTCGAAGACCGACGCACACGATCCTCGCAATGTATCTTTCCTACTCTGTCTAAAGTTATGCTTCACCGACTATGGATACGATTTCTTACGTCACATTGGGTGGTGTTAAAAAACACCAAGATGAAGTGAGGGTGCGCAGTTCAAAAGCCGCGGTGCCTCGAACGCCGATCAGCAAAGACGCCGACTACCCGAAGGCAAACTCGACGCTATCACCAATTCGCGAAAAGGTCGGACGCTTACGAGCGCTCGCCACGGATGCGGCGCGCCAGCTGGATGTCCTTGGGCATGATCGTCACACGCTTGGCGTGGATCGCGCACAGGTTCGTGTCCTCGAACAGACCCACAAGGTAGGCCTCGGCGGCCTCCTGCAGCGCCAGCACGGCCGAGCCCTGGAAGCGCAGGTCCGTCTTGAAGTCCTGCGCGATCTCGCGCACCAGGCGCTGGAACGGCAGCTTGCGGATCAGCAGCTCCGTCGACTTCTGGTAGCGGCGGATCTCGCGCAGAGCCACCGTACCCGGGCGGTAGCGGTGCGGCTTCTTCACGCCGCCGGTCGCGGGCGCGCTCTTGCGGGCGGCCTTGGTCGCCAGCTGCTTGCGCGGGGCCTTGCCACCGGTCGACTTACGGGCGGTCTGCTTGGTACGAGCCATTGCTTTTTCTTGAGGAGCGGGTTGAGGTTGTTGTTGAACGGAGAATTCAAGAATGAGCTTGGAGGGCGGCCACCACCCAGCGTCCGCGCGCCAAAACCCGCATACTCAATCCAAGTCAAGTCTCCTCTGTGGGTTCTCCTTCTCCTTCAGTCAGGAGGGAGTCCTCCGATTCCACCAATCAGCAAACTATAAATAAAAATGTCGATTTCTACGCCAATCAAAACGCTTATAGTGAGGACAAGCGGAGTGAAGAGGGGTAGGGCGCGCCAACTCCAAGCTTTCAGGTTTGAACCTGTGTTTTGGCCAATCAGAGCGCGCAAAGGGGGAAACCCAGGGGGAAAAACAACACCACAGCGAACAAAATGCCAGGAGTTTGGCGGGCAAAGTGACGCTCCTTGAGTCTCTCATTCCACAACTTTCCAGCTTTCGAGCATCTTCTCCAGTAAAACAGCCAACTCAACCAACCAGCAACATGTCGGGCCGCGGTAAGGGAGGCAAGGGTCTGGGCAAGGGCGGCGCCAAGCGCCACCGCAAGGTCCTTCGCGACAACATCCAGGGCATCACCAAGCCGGCCATTCGCCGTCTGGCTCGTCGTGGCGGCGTGAAGCGCATCTCTGGCCTCATCTACGAGGAGACGCGCGGCGTGCTGAAGGTGTTCCTGGAGAACGTCATCCGTGACTCGGTCACGTACACGGAGCACGCTCGCCGCAAGACGGTGACGGCGATGGACGTGGTCTACGCGCTGAAGCGCCAGGGCCGCACGCTCTACGGCTTCGGCGGTTAAGCGGCTTGCTTGCCTTAATGAGGCGGGTTTACGCGGCTGCTAGCCTTCGTGCTTCCGTATGAACTTCGAAACTGACTCGGCGCACGCTGCCGGTCGTTTCTTCACTTGGTGTTTTTTAACACCACCCAATGTGCCAAAGAGGTTCACTTTCTGATTCAGTAGTGGTGGTGGTATAGTACGATGACACTTGTATGCTACGTGTTAGAACGACTAAGTGCTAGTGCTTGGAAGCGCATTGTAGTCTAGTCATGCATTGCGTCTGTGTTGATGAGCGCAGTCTGGGGCCTTGACTCATTCCTACACGTTATTGTTGTTTGAATCGTGCACTTCCGTCATAATAGACGCGCCGAGCAAAATTGGAGCGCATCAGACGCACAGCCGTGCAGTATGAATACACAAGCCAGCGCACCATGTTGCACCGATCCTTTCGCGTGGTAGCATCAGAACGGCTTGGTGGCGTGGCAATGATGCCGCGCTATTAGTCGCCTCGTGACACGTAGCCGATCCAATTGCGGCGTGATAATAGACCAGCTCAGACCTGCTACACAAGAATAGATCTGCTCAGACACCGAAGGAGACAGACTTTAGGGTTATCGGGGCATCGGGTTGGACCACTGAACGCTTGTGCTGTTGGATCTCCGACGAGCCGTGCAAAGCGCGACGAAATGCGTGCTGAGGGGATTGCAAGGCAGGCGCCCAAAGAAAGCGCAGCAGTGGAAGTGCTGGAGGGGGCGAAACGCTCAGTCCGACGCCCTCGTCGCCACTTTAGCGAGCAGAATCCAGCAGTACGCCTTGATCTTCTCTTCTTCCTGAAGCCCTCAACCTGACCGAAGATAACCAGTATCCGTGAAGTGTCGGACTACTCAATGGTGATGTATATACAGACAGACCTTCGGGGACGACGCCGCGCACCACACGGCCCCAACACTCTGTCCTGCTGCGTCCAAAGTACCCTTGTCGCCCCATGCGTTCATGACGCCCTGTGGACGCCGACGCTTGATGGATACAGACAGCCAAGCGACCAGCCAACCAACCCACTTTGCGCGATTCTCCTGCGACACGCTGACTCGCGGCGCCCACCGACCCGCAGCTCCTCTACGCGTACGTCCTCTTACATCCAGTGAGCCTCCCTCCCTGCGATTGATCACCTGCGGCCGCCGCATTGGGCACGCGCCGCCACTGCCTGGCTGCCTGCCGCCGCGCGATAGTCCGACGTGAATCTTCAAGTTGAAGCGCACGGCGCGGCTGCCGCCACCAGTCGCTGCGCAAACACTCGCGCCACCGACTGGCGCGCGCGGGTGTGACACGACACCACCCCACACTCGAAAAAAAAAACAAAAAAAAAGAACACGCAGGTGAGTTTCCATCAATCCGATTGGCTATTTATACGGATCAGAGTTCAATTCCATCCTTTGATTGGCCGAAAACGCGTCTGGGCCGCCCACTGCCCGCCCCTCACTTCATTTTCGCGGCTCCCAACCAGCAGCGCCGCTGGAAGCCAAGACGTCGAGCCATCTGTCTATATTTATCCCCGCACCGCGCGCGCTGCCCCCTTCCCTGCTTCCTCCTGCTGCCGCTGCTGCTGCACCGCAGTGTCGAAAGCGCGGCGCGTCCCCCGCCCGTCTGTTCCCGCCGCTGGCACCGCCCGCGCCGGAGATTCGCCCGCCCGCCTCTTCCGTGCCCCGTTTCCGGTCCGATCGACCGCGGCGCGCGCGAGATTCGCCGCGTCTTCAACTGGGTATACCAGCGCTAGCGTCCGCCTGACTGCCTGACTGACTAGCGGACGGCAACTGTCGCCGCGAGGCAGCCAGCCGACCGACAGGCCGACCGAGCGGAGATGCTGCACGCAGTGCCGCAGTCACCGCCGACGTCGCCCGCCATGGCGACGAGCGGCGCGTTCGCGGTGCGCAAGTACGTGGTGGGCGTGTGCGCCATGGAGAAGAAGACGCGTTCCAAGCCCATGCAGGAGATCCTGCGCCGCCTGGAGAAGAAGAAGCAGTTCGACGTGTACATCTTCGACGACGACACGATCCTGCGCAAGCCCGTGGAGGCGTGGCCCGTGTGCGACGCGCTCATCAGCTTCTACTCGACGGGCTTCCCGCTCGAGAAGGCCGAGCAGTACGTGCGCCTCACGCACCCCGTGCTCGTGAACGACCTCAACATGCAGCACGTGCTCTTCGACCGGCGCAAGGTGTACGAGCTGCTGCAGCGCCACGGCATCCCCGTGCCGCGCCACGCCGTCGTCAACCGCGACATCCCCGGCTCCGAGGACGAGATCGAGGAGACAGACAACTATGTGTGCGTCAACGGCGTGCGCATCAACAAGCCGTTTGTCGAGAAACCCGCCGACGCAGAGGACCACAACGTGTACATCTACTACCCGACCAGCGCCGGCGGCGGCAGCAAGCGCCTGTTCCGCAAGATCGGCGACCGCTCCAGCGAGTTCTACCCGAACGTGAACAGCATCCGGCGTGATGGATCGTACATCTACGAGGAGTTTCTCAACACGCAGGGCACGGACGTCAAGGTCTACACGGTGGGCTCGAGCTACGGCCACGCCGAGGCGCGCAAGTCGCCCGTGCTGGACGGCCGCGTACTGCGCGACTCGGCGGGCAAGGAGGTGCGGTACCCCGTCATCCTGAACTCGACGGAGAAGGAGATCGCGCGCAAGGTCTGCCTCGCGTTCCACCAGACGGTGTGCGGCTTTGACCTGCTGCGCGTGCGCGGCAACTCGTACGTGTGCGACGTTAACGGCTGGAGCTTCGTCAAGAATTCGAAGAAGTACTATGATGACTGCGGCCTCATCCTGCACAACTACCTCGTATCCGCCCTGCGCTCGCGCTACTTCCGCCAGCGGCGCGCCAACTCCAACTCGAGCATCAGCAGCGCGCTGTCGAGCGGCGGACCCGTGCAGACGCAGATGTGCCCGCAGTACGCAACCGAGCCGAGCGTGGTGAACCTAGGCAATTCGGGCAGTGGGGCGACGTCGCCGTCGTCCGGGTTTGAGCACATGACGCGGCCGACGTCTGGGTCAGACGCGTCGGAGGCGAGTATTGCAAGCGGTAGCAGCGGCTTCGAGCTGGACGACGAGAAGAAGGAGGAGCTGCGGTGCGTCATCGCGGTGGTCCGCCACGGCGACCGCACGCCGAAGCAGAAGCTGAAGACCGTCGTGTGGGAGAAGGAGCTGGTGGAGTTCTACGAGCGGCGTCGCACGGCTGATAAGTACGACGAGGTCAAGGTGAAGGCCGTCGCTGACCTGCAGGAGTTACTGGACCTCGTGCGCGGGCTTATCAAGGCGTACGCGCCCGGTGTCGGCTCGAAGGACGCCGTGTGGGAGGTGGAGGGCGGCGACAGCTTCGAGAAGCTGCTGCAGATGAAACGCGTGCTGGAGCGGTGGAAATTCGCGGGCATCAACCGCAAGGTCCAGTTCAAGCCGCGGCGCCACTACACGCCCCCGTCATCTGCGAATGGCAAGTCAGAGATTCTCATGATCCTCAAGTGGGGCGGTGACCTGACGCAGACGGGCAAGATCCAGGGCGAGGAGCTGGGCAAGGCATTCCGCAACAAGCTGTACCCGGTGGAGGAGGGCGGCGTGCTGCGGCTGCACTCAACGTTCCGGCACGACCTCAAGATCTTCACGTCGGACGAGGGCCGCGTGCAGATGACGGCGGCCGCGTTTGCCAAGGGCTTCCTGGAGCTGGAGGGCGACCTGACGCCCATCCTCGTGAGTCTCGTCACGACGCTAGGCAAAGGTACGTTGGTCATTGATTGTGTTGTGCGAACGTTGAGTCAGTATTGACTGTGGATACTTTCTTACAGACGCCAACAAGATGCTGGACCACTCGGGACAGGCAGACGCCAACGAGGAGATCCAGCGCACCAAGGAGAAGCTCAAGAGCCTGCTGCACCGCGATTATACGTCGCCCGAGGAGCTGCGCGCGGCCCTGGCGCCGCTCAGGACGGAGTCGATCCTGCACGCGCTGGACCTGATCAAGAACCCAATGGAATCGCTCGCGCGGCTACATGAGCTCATCCGCAAGCTCAAGACAGAAATCCAGGAGTACTCGCAGGACAAGCGTGCGTGTCGCGGACTACTCGGACTGTGTGTTGGTGCTGTTTGGCTGGTACTAACGTTAAACATAACGATGCTCGCTTACAGAGGCCGATGAGAAGGTACCGCTGTATATGGGCGAGACGTTCTCGCTCATGTTCGAGCGCTGGGACAAACTGTACCGCGACTTCTACTCGGCCAAGAAGGAGACATACGACCTGAGCAAGATCCCGGACGTGTACGACTGCATCAAGTACGATCTGCTGCACAACTCGCACGTGTCGCTCAAGCACGGGCGCGACCTGTTCGCGCTCGTCGAGGCCTTCGCGAGCTGCTACGTTGCGCAGGAGTACGGCATGGAGATAGCGGAGAAGCAGTCGATCGGTATCCGCGTCTCCCAGGCGCTGTGCGCCAAGATCCGCGCGGACATCGTCACAGTCATGGGCACGGACAGCAAGGACGCGAGCTCCTCTGCAGGTAACAGCACGCCTGTCAACGCTGGAGGCGGCGGAAGTGGCGCGTTCAGCGGCGCCAGCTATAGCTCGACGCCTTCATCATCAACGCACACAAGTGATGACGCTGGTGGCGCAGGCGATCTGAACGACACGGACATCGAGCATCACGGATACCGGCTGGACCCGTCGTTCGCCAAGGAGCTGCGCATCAAGAGCCCGGCGACGCAGGTGCGCACACGCATGTACTTCACGAGCGAGAGCCATCTGCACACGCTGCTGAACGTGCTGCGGTTCCAGTGCCCCGAGTGGCGCGCGCGGCACCAGGGCGGTGGCGAGCACAACGAGTATGACGTGTCGATCGAGCAGGAGAAGTTCAGCAACGAGATCCTCAAGCGCATGGGCATCAGCGTGAACGAGCGCATCCAGCAGCGCAAGTACGTCTTCCGCGAGTCCAAGATGATCTCGGACAGTAGCATGCGTGAGATCGACCGCGTGGCGGAGGTCAACTACCTCGCCCACATCGTCATCCGCGTGTTTGAGCTGCCGTACGTCGAGGAGGACAGCGACGACCGCTTCCGCGTCGAGATCTCGTTCTCGCCGGGCGTCAAGAACAGCATCGCAGCCAGCGAGCTGGCCGGCAGCAGCAGCACGACGACTTGCAGCACCAGCGGTGGCGGCGGCGGCAGCGACAGCACGGGCGACGACACGGACGCCGACGGGAACGCTGACGACGGTGACGACGACGGGGACGGCGTGCAGGACGTCGTGTACCTGACGCGCCACATGAGTGGCGTCATGTTCGAGGACATGCTGGCCACGTGCGTATCGTCCGTGCAGAGCAAGGCGTCAGCGCCGGCGGCGGCCGCGGAGACCGCGAAATAGACAGACCTCTCACTGATTGCCACCTAAACTATCGTCACCATGACCACCCGAAGCGCTATGGCCGTGATCCGTTGATAAAGCCAACACTGCCATTGATCAGTCCTTACATTGCGATGCCTACCGGAAGCAGGGCAGACCCTCGAGGTACTGCTTGAGCTGCGCGCGGAAGAGCTGGCTATTGATGGTCTTGGCGTTGCGCACGTCGCTGAGCGGGTTGTTGACCACCGTGTCGACGTAGATCTGCGCGTAGATGTAGCGCAGTGCGGCGCTCAGGTCGCCTGCCTGGTTGTCCGTGAGCAGGATGAAGCGCAGCCCGCTGGGCGTCTCGTAGTGGTGGCACGTGTACGCGTCCGTCTGGTAGCGCTGCAGGCCCTCCATGGGCGCCGCGTCTGCCCTGCCCGCGTCCGGCGCCTGCGACGCGTACGATGAGGACGCGGGAGCCTGGGGCGCCGCCGCCTGCGCGGCCGCCGACTGCGGCGCCAGCTTGAACACGAACTCCTTGAGCGAGAAGAGCAGCCCGAAGAGCAGCCGCTTCTCCTCCTCCGGGTCCGCGTACGTCACCGCCGATCCGCCTGCCGCCCACTTCTCGTGGAATAGGCACGACCCGCTGCGCGAGTACACGGAGAACGAGAAGATCATCGCCAGAGCAGGAGCACGTTGGGCGCAGTGATCGATCCGCTGATCGGACTCGAGGTGCTCAAAATGTGATGTGGGACAAGGAAGAGCTACACGCGGGGTACGATACCGACTTGTACCGAAATTTACCGGTTTCTGTTGAGGAACCGGTATGTACCGATAATAAACGCAGTACTGGTGGACGCGTCCGCCAGCCCTAGTCGCCGTCCGCTGCTCCGGGTGGACGGTCCGCTTTTTTTGTTCCGTGTTCCGTTTTGACTGGCAAAGCAGCGGAACCCAACAACTCAATCGGACCGGGGACGAAGGGGGGAAAGACCGACCGACGGACCGACGGACCAAATGGGGATGGCGATGCCGCAGGAACTGAGCGTGACCGTCGCGCTGGGCGACAAGGCGGCTGAGGCGCGGGTGCGGCGCGCGGTGGAGGGGGCTGGGCTGGAGGTAGAGCGCGAGGACGCGCGCTGGCGGCTGGCGCCGTGCGCGGACGCCCGTGCGCAGCTCGCGGCCGCCTGCCTCGTGTACTGGCGGCTGGCGCTGGACGCGGACGCCGAGGGCGAGCGCGCGGCCGTGTGGGTGAGTTGCTGTGTCGCCCGCCTGCCGAGTGGTCTTCCCCCCTGACTGACGGATGCGCAGGTCAACGATGCCGGCGCTGGCGCGTGGCTGTCGCTGCCGGAGCTGCTGACGTGCGAGAAGAGCCAGCTGGAAGCGCCCAACGCCGTGCGACTCGTCGACCGTGAGCAGTTCATCAAGCAGGCGCTCGAGGATGAGGCGCAGCTGGTCGACTGCCGGCCGGAGGATGAGTTCCTCGGCGTCAAGGCGTCCTCGCCCGTCGCGGGCCACCTCCGCGGCGCGCGCAACATCCCGTTCGAAGACATCTTTGCGCCCGACAGCGGGGACGGCAGCACGTTCGTGTTGCACCAGCAGGAGCTACGGGAGTTGTTCGAGGCGAACGGCATCGCGCTGGACGCCCCTGTGGCGGTCGTGGCGGCGAACGTTGCCGAGGCGGCGGCGGTGGCCACCGCTCTGCTCATCAGCGGACATGAGTCGGTGCTGCTGTGCTCCGCTGCGCTGGACGAGGAGATGGTCTCGCAGCTGCCAGAGGCGTATACGCAAGAGATATTCCCGCGGGACACGCTTGTGCTGCCCGATGACGAGGGCAAGTTCGACTTGTCGTCTAGCGCTGGCGATGCGGCGCATGCAGACAGCGAGGAAACCGCAGAGACGGCCAAGGAGCTCAGCAAAGCATATGCCGAGCGCATGAACGGTAAGGATGAGTTCGGCGACAAAGTTAAGCGCGCCGATCCCAAGAAGCGAGGACAGGAGAGCCCCGTTGACGAAGTCGTGTGGGTCACCGAAGGACGGCGCTACTTCGACATGCCTTCGCCAGTGACCAAGCGCGAGTTCCTGGACGCGTCGAACGCCATCTACCGCGTGGTCTCCTTCGTCCTCGCGCCGTTCGGGTTCCCCGAGTCACTGCACGAGAAGCTGACGCTGACGGAGGTCAAGACGCAGTGCGGATCGCTCTTCCAGGACGTGATCGAAGTGTGCTCGGACCTGATTTACCAACACGAGGGCTTGACGGAGGGAGCCATGGCCATGAGCGTGCACAAATGGGTGGAGGAGATCCACGACGAGGACTGCACCGACCAGGTGAAGGCCATCAACGAGATCTGGAGAGAGCTGTACGACCCGCCTCGCTTCGTGGAGGTGCCCGATCTCGACGAAAAGCGCATCCTAGAGATTGCGGCGCAGCTCAAGGACAAGATGCTGGAGCAAGTGCACAAGCGTACCCCGTGGGCGTTCGACAAGATCGAAGTCAGCGAAGAGAAGGTTGAAACGGCGGAGAAGGTAAACGCCGAAGCAGAGATATCGGAGAACGAGACGACTGACGGTGAATCGACGAAGGGCGAACCGACGAAGACCGAACCAGCAGAGGAGGCGAAAACACATGATGATAACACGTCGACACACAGCGACAAGGGTGCGGAGGAGAAGGAAGAGGATGATGCACAGAAGGAGGCGGACAAGGTTGACACGGAGCTGGAGACGGACGATCTCCAAAACGAAGACGAGCACGACAAAGAAGACAACCTCGAGACGGAGAAGAGCGAGCGTGGTGAGGACACCGAGATGACGAAAGACCATGTCAACGCCGAGGAGCCCGGTGCCACGCTTGAGAAGAGCTACACTATCGACAATTCCACCCCATGGAGCTGCATGTACCCTACGACGGTGTACGCGCTGGGCTTCATCCCGCAGGACAGCGAAGACTCTCTGCGCAAGCTAAGCACACTCCAGATCAAGTCGTTCATCCAGGCGGTTGCGGAAGCGGCGTGGGATGTGATCAGAGACGTTGATCAACTGAACTCTGTCCAGTTCGAAGCGCTGTGCGAAACGCTGAAGGACGAGGCGCTTGCGTCGTTGGGGGCGTCCAAGACCGACTCGGAGGACGTGCTTTACGTCGTGAAGCACTTCCTTACGCGATCGTTGGCGGTCGAGGAGGAGCACGTAAACAGCCTCTTTTCGGTCCGCGACGCCCTGAACGACGGCAACCGTAAGCTTCGATCGGCTCGTCACGTCGTCGCACTCGCAGCGTACGCGAAAGCGTTCGAACACCTGCCTATCCACCACAAGTCGCTCGACAAGGTGCTGGTTGGTCGCAGCACCTGCTTCATTGAGTTGGGGCAGCTCTCGCGAGCCAAGACTGAGGCTGAGATCGCTCTTAAGCTCAACCCGTTTAACGCCGGCGCGTACAACTGTCTGGGCAAGGTCGAGGAGAAGAGCTCGCACCCCCACGAAGCGATGCAGCACTTCGTCACGTCCTTCATCCTGGATGGCTCGCGGTCGCAGGAACACGCGGAGTCCATCGATCGCGTCTCGCGGTTGGTCGGTCGCGATGTGGCTAAGAGCCTGTTCGACAAGATGGTCAAGGTTCACGAGCTGCCATCCGCTTGGCTCGTGGACAGCTACTTTGAGTCCTTCGAGCACGACGCGGACTACGCCATCGCTCTACCTAGCGACATCGCCAAGAAGGCGAACATCGACCAGAGCGATGTGGACGCGCTCACGTTGTTGCACCGCGCCGTGTTCCACAAGCGCAACAAGGATTTCGGCGACATGCAGCGGGACGTCTGGGCACTTGTGTCGATGGACATGGAGGCCGCCGGTCTGACGCAGCAGCAGCAAGCGCTGGCGCTGAATCTGCACGCATCGCTGCTGTACGTGGTCGGTGACGTCCACTCGGCCGTTGAGGTGATCACCAAGAGCTTGGAGCTGCACCCGATGTCGGTGAACGGTCTGGTCAAGAAGGGCGGCTTCCTGGCGGAGATCGGCGAGACGGACGAGGCGACATCGTGCTTCAGCGAGGCCATGGAGCTGGACCCGAACGACGCCGATGTGTACTTGCACATGGGCCAGATGGAGCTGCTGGACGGCAACTACCAGGCCGCGGTGCAGGTTCTTCGCCGGTGCATCTCGCGCTCGGACGCGCTGCCGGTCACGCGCGTGTCGTACGGCATGGCGCTGTACAAGAGCGGGTCCATCTACCAGGCGAACGACGTGTTCGACGAGGCGGTCGCGGCGTTCCCCAAGTCGGCCGAGGTGCACTTGTTCCACGGCGAGGTGCTGGCGGACCAGGGCGACTACGCGCAGGCAATGCGGCGCTTCCTGCGCGCGCTGGAGCTGTCGCCGCAATGCCCGCTGCCGTTCCTGAACGCCGGGCGCGTGTACGTGGGCACGAACGACCCGATGCGCGCCATCGCGCACTTCGAGCAGGCGCTGGAGATCGACCCGCGCTGCTCGTCAGCGCACCTCGACATCGCGCAGGTGCTGTTCGCGCAGGGTCGCACGCGCGAGGCGTTCGAGCATTTCGAGGCCGCCGCCGCCTGCTGCCGCTTCCTGCCCGAGGTCGAGGAGGTCTGCTCCTGCCAGGAGATGGCGCGCATGCAGCTCAAGGTCACCGAGATCCTCGGCGTGGAGCTGCGCCACATCATGCGCTCCAAGTAAAGTAGGGTGGTAGTGGACTGTAGAGCCACTTCAACTTGAAGCCGGCGGCGACCTGTCGAATTGTATACGTTGCTTCTAAAGGTTAATGTCCTTGGTATTTGACGAATCTTAATTGCAATCACGTCTGGTTAACGTTCGTAACAGGTTCGATAGACCGAAAAGAACTGGGGCGAATTCACCTCCGACACCATCGACAGTTGGAGCTCCAGCTATTGTTGATGGGTGTTTGCGTCTGACCTGGTTGGGCGCGCGCCCTCCCCGGCTTCGGCTTCTCCAGTATCAAAGGAAGCACCGCAGCGCTCCCTCCTCACCCGCGCTTCTTCACTCTGCGACTCGCCCGCGCTCCTCGTTCCTTCCTCTCCTACCGCCTTCGTCAACTCAAACCGACACGATGGGCAACGGCGGCAAGCACCCGGCGTTCCACTACGCAATCCTGGCGAGCCTGGCGGGCGGCGCGGGCTACGTGGCCAAGCGGCATACGGCGTCGCTGGTGGGCGGCATGGCGCTGAGCGTGGGCTTCCTGGGCGCGGGCATGCTGGTGCTGACGGACACCATCTCGGACCACTCGTTCGGCCACGGCACGGGCGTGGCCATGTCGGCCATCATCGCCGGCGTCATGGGCCGCCGCGCCGCGCTCTCGGGGCTGCGCGCGCCGCTGGCCGTGGCCTCGGCAGGCGCCGTCAGCGCCGGCTACCACGCGCACCAGCTGTTCAACCCGCCCTTCCGCCACCGCTACATGCCCGGCGGCCACGCGCCAATTCCCGCCGAGCTGCTCAAGAGCTCCAGCGCCTGATTCTGGGGCGGAGTTATGTGAAGTGCGGTACATACGGCGGTCGAACTCTTCTGCGGCAGGGATTGTCGGGGGCAGTGTTTACTCCGCGCCTCCCGATCAAGTAAGCGCGACTGGTGGACTGGGCCGCTGTGTCCTGATGCCAGAATGCATGTTTACGTAACCTAATCGAGAAATCACTGTAAACCCATTTGATCAGCATCTTCATCACCTTCACGGACCTCCCCACACTTTGAGCGGCGCATTTCTCTATAGCTTCTCGACGCACCACCCCACTAACGACTACACCAACAGGAGACGATGGCACACCATCCGACGTACACGATGGGCGCGCTGCTGGCTGCGGGCGGCACCTTCGGCTACCTCAAGTCCAAGAGCCTGCCGTCGCTCGTGGCGGGCGTGACGCTCGGCGCCGGCTTCGGGCTCGCCGGCTACATGCTGCAGAGCGGGCAGATGACCAACGGCCACGGCGTCGCGCTGCTCATGTCCACCGTCACCATGTCCGCCATGGGCGTGCGCGCCGTGCGCTCCAGGAAGCCGCTGCCTATCGCCGTCTCGTCGCTCGGCGCTCTCTCGGCCGCCTACCACGCGCAGCGCTTCTCCGAATGGATCGGCCAGGAGTAACTCGCTCTTTGGGCCCGTGAACGAGTAAATGAGCGAGGAAGACCCGGGTGCTGTACGAGTCCAGGGACGCGCGAGCTGATCGGGATAAGCGGCTGAATGTGCTATAATAGCCAGCACAACTACCAGGGCTCTGACAATATAGGAACTCGGATTGCCGTCACGACTCTGCTCTTCTCGCGCCGTCATAGCTCGTCGTTGACTCTCTTGTCTCTCCGCTCTCCATCAGATCCATGCATCGCTCTAGCCGTCCAGGAATGCGATGGCCATCGGGTCGGGCGCTCCCAAAAGCTTATTTTTGGCGCTGCCATCGACACCACATGATCAGGTTGATCGGCTCAAGCAACGCCGTGCTGACTCAACTCAATTGGAGTCCAACGAGCGGCAACTGCAATGCTGAAGCTGCCACCGGAGGACGTCGCGCGGGTCGTGCACGTGCAGAAGCTCGTGCGCAGCCGCCTCGCGCGTCGACGAGCTGCGGAGCTGGCCGGCGGCGTCTACAGGAAGTGTTTCGACGCCGTCAGCGGCTTCGCGTACTACTGCAATCTCCGCACTGGCGGCGCGTCATGGCACAAACCGGCGCTCCTGGGAGCGGGGGACGCCGATTGGCTCGAGTCGGATCAGACGCAGCCCAGCGACGCCAACACCGCCGAGAGCAGCAACGCGATTGCTAGTCAACCCTCCGGCCCAAAGGCTCGAGCGCCAGAAGAGGAGTTGCTGGATGACACGCTCGACCGACTCAACTCCAAGGAGTGGAACGAGCGCTTTGCCGAGAGCGTCGCGTTCCAGCAAAAGTGCCGCGCCGAGAAGCTCGCGCTGATCCGGAAGCACCGGCACAAGGTCGCGCGCGCCATGCGCGACTGGGACCGCAAGGCGCTGGTCGACAAACAGCGCGCGCGAGCGAAGCGCCTGGCGGAACTGGCGGCCGACAACCAGCAGCAGAAGCAGAGCCTGCACGACGGCAACTCGGTGCGCTCAGAGCTGAAGTGGTTCGTGTCATGGGATACTATGGTGTTGACCGTCGAGTGTATCTCTTGTGATGCCAGCGACAAAACACCGAGTCCATCCGAGAGGCGGCGCTGCGAGGACACACAGACCGCGTCCAGGAGCTGCTTGCCCTCGGCTTCAGTCCGGATGCAGAGAGCGTAAGCTGTTGGAGTCACTTGTCGCTGCAGTTGTGATCCTCAAGCACTGACTGGCTGCGTGACAGGCGATGGGCCTCACCCCACTACTCGCTGCCTGCCAAAGCGGCCACGTGGACGTCGCCAGGCTGCTGCTTGCGAGCGGCGCCGACGTCAACCACCTGCACGTGAAGACTGGCAGGACGGCGTTGATGGAAGCCTGCAGCCGCACCAACCGAGCGCTAGTGAAGGAACTTCTTCGCTACGGTGCACTCTCTTATCACTTGACGTTCTCATGCGTGGAGTCATGCGTCTTCTGACGTCGCTTTACTTGTTGGAAGGTGCCCGGATCCACGTGAGGGACGCCCACGGCGAGACCGTTTTCGACGGCATGAACGAGCCCAGCATCCAGGACATGGTGGCGCAAGCCTGCGGTGTGTGGGAGCCAACGAACGCCTCTTTGTTCCCGACGGAGTTCCGCACTGCAGCGCTGACGCTGGCCCTAGTCGGCAAGCGACAGCAAGCGATGTGGACGGCGGACAAGTGCAGCACGAGGCGCGAGTTCATCCAGACCAAGCAGCGGCTCCAGCGCGAGCTCGTGGAGACGCGCGTCCGCTACGACGAATTGCTTCGGGACTGTTGCATGGCGCCCACGATGCTGAGGCGGCTCGCAACGCTCGAAAAGGCGGACGACAGCTTCGATGCTGAGCGGCGAGGCGTCGTCATGCAGCTTCAGATGGCGGTCGACGCACTCAGACTGTCTGAGACGCCACGATTCCTGACGGAGAACGTGGTCTGCAACATTCTGTCGTTCTGCAGCCGCCACTGGTTCGAGAGTGGCAACTCCAGGCGACCCAAGTGCACGAAGGCGGCGTTCAGGCGCTCGCTCAACAGTTCAAGGGGTGATACATCGACAGTCGCTCCCACCAAGCTGCGAGGCCCTCCCGATCTGCTTCCCCCTGAGCTGCAGGCCGAGTGGCAAGCGTTCCAGCGGATGCTACAGGTCCATTCAGTCCTGTTGTCGACCCTCTCCTAATGGCATCACCTTCTCACTCCTACTTTTTCCTACAACCAGTTGACGTGCGCCCAGCTCTCCGCCGTCCAGTCGACCGAGTGCTTTGACGCCACCAGCGGCGTGGCGAAGACCTCCACGGGCGAGAGCCTTGCGGAGCTGGACGTGCACGTCGTGCAGGCCGAGCACCTGCCGTGGCGAGACCCACGCATCAACGACATGGTACGCTGCCCGGATCGGTCGACTCGAGATAGTATCGCTAACCTCGTCGGCTGTCTGCTCTCTAGATGGACCCGTTCGTCCGCGTTTTCCTCCGCCAGAGCGCAGCCACGAACTCACCCACGTCAGCAGCACAATCGTTCGACTCGGAGCTCCGTATCGGCACTCGCGACCCGGTGTGGGACTTTAAGTGCCGGCTGCTCGCCGTGCCGTCCACACAGTGCGAGCTCGGCATCCAGGTGGTCGACCACAAGCGCAACGAAGCCGCGGGTGAGGTCTGCGTGTCCTTGCGGTCGCTCCTGGACCAGCGAGAGCACGACGAGTGGCTCATCCTCCCGCCCACGCTGCGGCAGCAAGTGCTGGAGAAGACGCCGCGCTCGGTGCCCGCGCGTCTGCACGTCAAGTTGACGTTCTCGCACACGAAGGTGGGCGCGGCAAGCGATGTAGCTGCTGTGGTGCGGACCGAGGCGCTTACATGTGTGCTCTCCCCTGCTTATCACAGTCGATTGTGCTCACACGTGAGCTCCAGGCCATGCTCAAAGCCCGCGACGCGCTCATCAGGAAGCAGCGCGAGCATATCCAGCAAGTCGTCAACGCGCTCCTTCTCCAGTTACCCTAGCCTACCTACTCCATCGAATGAACCGAACCGACTAATGTCATCTAGCTGCCGTCTAGTGGTGCTGTCCGCGTTTGGCGTATTTCTCCTTCGCCCAGTCGGGCAGCGTCGGCAGCTGCACCTCCTCCCCGTCCCGTCCGAGCCGGCGGTACAGATCCTCCACGTACATGTGCTTGATCAGCCCGGGCGGCCGCGCATCTGAGAACGCCGCCAGCGCCTCCGTCACCGAACAGCCGAGCCGCCGCACCATGTAGGTGATGACGAGGTAGCCCGTGCGGTTGAGGCCGTGGGTGCAGTGCACTGCCACGTTGCCCGATGGCTCCTTGGCCAGGAACGCGTCCACGATCTCCGTAAACCTGGCCACGTCTCTGTCGTGCGGCGGGGCGTGGAAGCCCTCGATCTTGAGCTTGACGTACTCGACGCCGGAGCTCTGGAACTCGGCCACGCCGTCGTAGTACTTGAACGTGTTGGTGAGGTCGATCACGAGCCGCACGTCGAGGTTCCGGGCCGCCTGCTCCTCCAGGAACAGGCGCGGGCTCCAGCGCTGCTCTGGGTCGCGCTGGAAGAAGTGCGCGTACTTGTCGTCTAGCGGCACGCGGATCGGCACGAAGCGCGAGGCGCCCACCACGCCGCCCATCTTGGGCACGTCCGTCCAGTTCTTGGGGATCGAGATCTTGGGGCCCTTACCGCTACGCCGGCCGCGCGACCGGCCGTGCGATCTGCTGCGGCCATTGGTCGCCGGGCGTGCGCTCTCACTCGCTTCATGGGTGGCCTCGGCCCTCACGTGATCCCCGATGCTCGCCATGGGTTCCGGACGGCTCGGAGACCGGGACGTTGACCGGAATCGGTGGTGGCGCGGGTGCACTGGAGAGCGCGGCTGGCGAGTGCTGTCCCTTGGTCGCGACTGTGGAGACGTCGACCGGAAGCGGTAGTGCTGTGGGTGTCTCGGAGACGGCGACCGGCTACGACGCCGCTGTCCGCGCGGGGATTTGCTCCTCCTGCCGCTGCTCCTGTCGCGCCTGCGAGGGCTCCGACTCCGCCTCCTGCTTCGACTCCTCTCCCTGCACTCGCTCCTGTTGCCGCTGCGGCTGCGTCGCCCGCGTCGCTCGTCGCTCGCCCGCCGCTCGCGCCGGTGCGACTCGCGCATCCCTCGACTGCGCTGCCCGCCGTTCACCCACGAGAAGGGTACAAAGGTACATTTTGGGTTATAACAGGGTACGTTACACAATCGTAACTCGTGTCCGGCGTACCCTCATCAAGCCGTTATTACGGCTCGCTCATCAAAATTACGACTCAAAACCTCGCGTAACCTCTGGTTACGAGCCGAGCCAAATCGAGCCGGCTTGTTCAACCAGCACCTGCTGCGTCATCGCCCAACCAGCTCCGAGCCCGCGTCACTGTTGCAGTGACTTCTACACCTCCAGGTCCCCGCCATGGCGCCGGCGCTGCGCGTGCTGTGCCTGCACGGGTGGCGCACGAACGCGGCGGTGCTGCGCATGCAGACGCAGGCGCTCCAGCGCGCGTTCGGCCCGCGCGCCGAATTCTTCTTCCTGGACGCGCCGCACGCGGCCTCGGGCCCCGCGGACGAGCTCGTGCGCACCATGTACGCCAAACAGGCGCCCTTCTTCCAGTGGTGGGACGCCAACAAGCGGCCGCTGGCGGATGGCAGCGACTCGGCCTGGGTCTACGACGGCGTGGAGCTGTCACTCGACTACCTCGTGGGCCAGGTGCACGCGCTGGGCGCCGTGGACGTGGTGCTGGGCTTCTCGCAGGGCGCCGCCGCCACCGCCATGCTCACGGCGCACTACCAGAAGCTGTACGGCCACGTGCCGTGGAGCGTGTGCCTGCTCGTCTGTGGCTTCCTCCCGCGCACGGCGACCACCAAGCACCTGTTCCAGGACGCGGCGGGCACCCCACGGCCGCTCGACGTGGCGTCCGTGCACGTCATCGGGCAGGCGGACGACCTCGCGCCGCAGTCCGAGACGCTGTTCGACCACTTTGCCAAGGCCTCGCGCCGCGCCACCAAGTTCGTGCACGAGGAGGGCCACCGCTTCCCGTCGCCGCTCAAGCATCGCGACATGTACGCGGAGATCGTGGACGCCGTTGTCGAGATGGCGGCCACCACCAACGCCTCCGCGCGGTTCTAGCGCTTCAGATGAGGCTTCATGTGGCGGATAGGAGAAAAGAGCAAGGAGAGATGCATGCAAGGACGATAAAAACACCGCAACACAATATAGATTGTTGCCTGGCTCGTTGACCGTGTCGGAGCCGTCTAACTACACCGACCGACGCTCAGTAGAGCCGCTGGAGTTCGCGCAGCGCGTCGAGGCTCTTCTCCGTCGCGTGCAGCTCCGTCTCGAGCTGTGAGAGGCGCTGCAAGTCCTGAGCACGCACAGCCTCGGGCACTTTGGTCGCGTATTGCGCATCGCTCTGGCGCCGCTGGAGTGCGTCCGCGGCCTTCTGGCTCTTGCTCAGGCGCTTCTCGAGCCGCGCGATCTCCAGCTCCACGCGGTGCGAAGTCTCGGCGTCCTCGGGCACCGCCAGCACCACTAGTGTGCATCATTCGAGTTATCCGCCTGATCAATCAATTGTGAGCATGACTTAATGCGTTGACCCTACCTTTGCACGCGTCCGAGACGGAATGTGTGAGCGCCCGGACGTCCGCCGACGCGTGGAAGTCGGAGGCGCGCGCCATGTCGATGCCGATGCGGCACTGCGTCTCGATGTCGCTCACCACGCTCCGCATCTCGACCAGCACTTGCTCGTCAGAGCACAAGATCTGCACGCGCGGGGTTTCACTGTTGTCACGGGGCACGCAAACGCACGAGTGTCAGGTCTCACGCCATGGCTCTAATGATGATCAAGATACAGTCAGCGTCCTACCCATCAGCGCCCGACGTCGGCGCGAGCGTCTTGACCGTGTGGCGTAGAGAGCGGATGCCGTGAATCACATCCAGCACGAGCTGTTGTCATTCAAATCACGTGTCGCCCATCGAATCATCAGCTTGATAACGAGGAGATAGATACGATGAGCGAACACCATACCGTCATACGCCGCTCGGCGTCCTCGTCCACCCACAGCTGCATCTCGGACTCCTCCGGGTACGCGGCGCACAGGATGGAGGTCTCAACCGGTTCACTGCTGTCCAGCGGGTCCGCCGTGCGGATGCGCTGCCTGCAATTGAAAGAGCAAGAGGCGTGAGTGATTAATGAGGCTCGACACTTGCGATGCACGAATGCCATCACACGCACCAGAGTTCCTCCGTGACGAACGGCGTGAACGGATGGAGCAGGCGCATCGAGTAGTCCAAGCAGCGGTGGAGCGTGGCTTGCGCGCTCTGCTTCTGCAGCGCGCGGCGCCCCTCCGAGTCCGCGGGGTCGACGTTGCTGTCGAGGCGGTTTCCATACAGGACCGGCTTGCTAAACTCGATGTAGACGTCGCACAGCTCCTGGACGAAGAAGCGCTGGAACGACGCCACGCTGGTCGCCAAGTGGTTCGACTCGATGCCTTGATTCACCTCCGCGACCACGTTCGCCTGCGTGCATCGACTCGTGAGTCATCGGTCGGTCGCATATAGACAAGCGCTAGCGTTGATCGTACCAGTCTGCTCAGGATCCAGCGGTCCGCTAGGCTCATCCCATCGCGGAGCTGCGCAAGATCCCTACGGGAACTACCACTGGCGCTGGGGACGTTCTCGTCCTTGGACTCGAGCAACGGGAGCGCATAGCGTACGGCGTTCCAGATTTTGTTGCAGAAGTGCCGGTACGAGATGACACGCTGTACGTCCATGTTGATCTGGCGGCCTGCGTTTCGAGTGGTAATCACGGCAAATCGCTCAGCCTTGTGGCCTTGATACACGTCAACTGAGTCGCCTCACCTTGCTGGAGATAGGACGCGAGCGTGAAGCGGAGCGCGTCGGTGCCGCACGTCGGGATGCCGTTCGGGAACTCTTTCTTCAGCTCCTTCTCCGCCTTCTTCAGCTCCCGTGGCCCAATGTTGCCGCTCTTGGTGATGCAAGGCACAGTCGCCGTGTCAATCTGTCTGCAACAAAGAAAGAGCTGCCAGGGAACCAGCCAGTGAACGTACCATCAGGTCTGACAGCAGCTTGTCGAGCGTGATACCGTGGATGACGTGCAGCGGGTCGATGACGTTGCCGAGGCTCTTGGACATTTTGCGGCCTGCTTTGTCGCGCACCATCGGGTGGAGAAGTACCTTGTTGAACGGAACCCGTCCCGAGAACTAACCGAAGCATTCACATCGCAAGGTGAGTGTAGGTATCGTTTGATCCAGCAATAGTGTCGGTACGTCTCCAACCTCTTCGCACAGCATGGCCATGCGCGCGACCCAGAAGAACAGAATGTCCGACCCAGTCTCCATCACATCCAGAGGGTAGGACGACTCGAACGCCGCCGCGTCGTCACCTTCGTTTGGCCAGCCCTACCACAACAATGCATTGCAATACATCAGAACCAAACGCTTCTATCCATGATTTGCCGTCCGCGTTTCGCCACTCACTAGCGCCGACAGCGGCAGCAGCCCAGAGCTGAACCACGTGTCGAGCACGTCCACGTCCTGCTCCATGTCCTCGTCGCGTAGCTGCACCCCCAGCTCGGCCTCGGCCTTCAGTCGGGCGTCTGACACCGATCGGCCCACGAACCACTGCTCGCTTGACGCCTGCTTGCCAGCAGCAACCAAGCGTGCGCTGCTCACTCGGTACGCGGGGATGCGGTGGCCCCACCAGAGCTGGCGGCTGACGCACCAGTCCTGGATGTTCTCGAGGAAGTAAAACCACGTGTGCGCGTGGCTCTTGGGCTCGATCACCATCACGCCGTTGCGCACGTTGTCGACCGCTCGCTTCGCCATCGAGCCGCAGTCCACGAACCACTGCGGCATGAGCAGGGGCTCGATGACGTTGCCCGAGCGCGAGCAAATGGACAGCGTCGTCGAGTGGTTGAGCTGGGTGTGAATTGGTCACCGCTAGCATTCGTCAGTTTGGTAGGTATTGGCTCAGCATGTCACTGTCACGCACCTTCTCGACGTAAAGTCCCATGGCCTGGAGCTCTTCCACCACTTGCTTACGCGCCTGGAACCGATCGAGGTGGAGGAAGCGCTCGTCGATCTCGCCGCACATCTTGCCGTACCGGTCGATGACCTCCTTCTCCGGGAGGTTGTGGCGCTGGCCGCACTCGAAATCCTTCGGGTCGTGCGCGGGAGTTACCTTGACGACACCTAGCGAGGCATCAGAGAACGTTCAACCACCACCACCATGACAAGTCAAACGCCCACAGCGCCCGTACCTGTGCCGAGCTCCATGTTGACGAGAATGGGGTCCGTGACGATCGGGATGCGCGCGCCAGTGAACGGGTGCAGCACCTGTCGCCCGTGGAAGCGCTGGTACCGCTCGTCGTCCGGGTGCACAGCGACCGCCACGTCGCCGAAAATGGTCTCTGGCCGCGTTGTGTCGATTTCCAGGTATTCATCCGTATCCGCCACCTGATCCAACGCCCCACAAGTCAGCCCCATGCCTTCTCCGTTCCAGAAGCAGACGTCGGCGATCAATCACCTGGTATCGAATGCGGTGCATGACGCCGAACTCGACAGGCTTGTCCTGTCCCGGGAGCATCTTCATGGTCGAGCCCTCGAGCTGCTCCGCGTCGACTTCAATGTCCGAGATCGCCGTCTGCAGCGTTGGACACCTTTTACACAACGATCGCACCGGTTAGTGCTTGCGGGTAGCATCGATTGCCGCTCTCAGCTTACCAGTTGACCATGCGCCGGCGCCGGTAGATGAGCCCGCGCTCGTACAACTGGACAAACGCGTTCACCACCGCCGTCGACCTGTGTAGAACACGATACAGTGCCACACAGTCGGATCAGAAAAAGAGAGCTAGCACAGGGGCACCGACTTGGTAAGGCATGCACCGCGCGTCGTCCAGCGTGAAGTACGACTGGTTCTTCTTGACGATGGCGCCGAGGTGGTCGATCTGCTCCATGATTCGCCCGCCGTACTGCTCGTTCCACTTCCAGACCTCGTCCACGAACGCCTCGCGGCCCAGGTCGTGGCGCGTGAGCCCCTGCTCCTTCTGCAGCTTGCGCTCCACAACGCTCTGGGAGGCATTGTCAGGTCAGTCGCGTGATGATCACTGCACCTCTGCAACAAACCAAGAGCAACAGACGCACCTGCGTGGCGATGCCCGCGTGGTCGAGCCCGGGCAGCCAGCGCACGTCGAAGCCGCGCATGCGGTGCCAGCGCGCGATGGCGTCCTGGATGGTGATGGTGAGCGCGTGACCGATGTGCAGCGCGCCCGTCACGTTGGGCGGCGGCAGGATCATGCTGAACGTCTTCTCCTGGAGCTGCTGGCCGCTGTCGAAGGCTGGCGCGTGCTTCGTCACCACCTCCTGCCAGTACGCCTGCCAGCCGCGCTCCACCTGCTCCGGGTCGTACGTGGCGGCCAGCGGCGCCTCCTTCACGCGCTCGCGCACGCCCCGCGGCAGCTCCACGCGCGGCGCCGGCGCCGGCGCGGTCGACAGCGCGCGGAAGACGTTGGCGTGTTGCAGGCGCGGCAGTAGCGCCCGCGGCCGCCGGGACGCGCGCAGAGCGCCCCTCGCCAGCAGGATGCTTGTCATTGTCGCTGATGATCGGCTGATGCGCGACCGCCGCACACCCAGTACAGCGTCGTGTGGCCCACACAACCGTTGTGGAGCGCTCCACATAATCATATGGAGCGCCTCACATGGCATCTGTAGCGATCCAGATGACATTTGGAACAACTCACACGAAATCTGAAGCGGACCACATTATGGATGAGCCGAAAACTTCGCACCACACCACAGGAATGGGAATGGCAAGGCCGACCATGAGCGTCAAGATGCTGCGCCGCCTCGGTGCCTCCGTCGCCACCGCTGCTGCTCCGCGCGCGCGGCTGTCGACAGTTACGGCTGCTTGCGAAACCTTCGGAGCCTCTGATGCGGCGGTGGCGCGCTCGTACCGCGACGTGGCACGCGGGGGGCCGCGCGTGCGCGAGCTGCTGCTGCCCAAGTCGCCCGACCTGACGTGCAAGAACCTCATGTGCGAGCACGTGGGCGACGCGTGCGCCTGCCGCCTGGCGCTGGTGCTGGAGCGCGCACCGGCGCTCGAGCGCCTGGATCTGTCGCGTAACGACCTGCGCGCGCTGCCCGACGCGGCCTTCGCGCTCGCGCGCCTGACGCACCTGGACGCGTCGCACAACCGCCTGACGGCGCTGCCCGAGCTCGTGGCGCAGCTGCAGGCGCTCGAGGTGCTGGACCTGCGCGCCAACCGCCTAGAGCGGCTGCCGGAGCGTGCGTTGGAGGCGCTCCCGAGACTGCGGGAAGTGCGCGTCGCGCAGAACCCGCAGCTGGACGTGGACGCCGTCGCGTCGGCCGCCCTCCGAGAGAAGCTCGTGCTGTAGGCAGACAGAGAACTAGAGGAGCGGTCGAGTGCGAGTGAATTTATTGAGAAACAGGGCTAGAGCTGGTTTCCTCTACAGTTTGGGCAGTATCACGCGCTCACTGTCGCCCCCGCCGCCGGGCAGCAGTCCCGTGTACTTGCGCTGCGACTCCTTCTTGACCATGGCGCTGTTGCTAGCCATGGCGCGCAGCTCGTGGTGCCCGCCGGTGTTCTGCCGCGTGCTCTTGTGCATCACCGACGTCTTGGAGGTCCGCCGGACGCCCAGGTCATTCACGGAGCTGCCGCTGCCACTGCCGCGCGTGCTGCCCGACCGGTTGAGCCGGAATCCGCTCTTCTTCTTGGCGGGCGACGGCGACCGCACCTCCTCCGTCTCAGACGCGTCGTCACCCACGCCGGACCAGTCCGCGGTGCCCTCGCTGTCGGCCTGGGACACGGACGAGCTGTGGTTGGCCACGTCCAGGTCGTCCGCGATGGCGAGCGAGATGGCATCCACGAGCGACCCGGCGCTGCCGTTCAGACTGCCGTCGGATAGGGCCGACACCTGCTGGAGGCGCGGGTCCGCGATCCGCACGCGCACCTTCTCCTCGCGCACCTTCATGATACGGAAGCTGCCGTAGAGCTTGTCCTGCACCGACACGCCGCTCGGCGGCACCACCGGCGGCAGCGTGGACAGGAAGGAGCGCGGCTCAGCGGGCACGAAGCGCGTATCGTCGATGGACGAGCTGTGGAACACCCACGACACTGGCAGCTGCGACCCCAGCCGGAGCGACGTGTTGCCTGGGATGAAGACCCACTCGGCTGGTCGGAGCGGCGGCAGGTTGGCCGGCACGGTCGCCGCCATGCGGTCGACGCGCTGAATGCTGACGTGGTCCAGCTCGATCATGGCCAACAGTGTCGCGATCACGCCCTCTTCCATCCCATCGGCGCCCATCACCTCGTCGCTGGTCGCCTCCTCTCCTCCGTCGCCACTTTCAATGGAGGCGGCGCGGTGTTTGCGACTGTGTTTGATGTGAGCCAGCGACACGGCGCAGGCCGGCGCCATGTCGGTCCCTTCGACGTTCGCGAGGTGGATGAGCAGCTTGACGACCCCGCCCGCTATCAGGGTGTCCAGCGACGCCGTCTTGCACCCAGTGACGTTATACAGCGCCAGGATGAGGTTCTTGAACACCTCGCGACTGCCGCCGCTGGCGATCGACCGGATGAGCGGAATCAGGTGCGGGTCCTCCGTCAGGCCGGCGACGCACTCGGTCGACGTCGAAAGCGTCCGCAAGATGATGGAGCAGCGCTCGGCAAGCTGCGCCTTGGGTGGCGCTACGCTCTGGCCCTTACCGTCGCCGGTGATCAAAGGCACCGCGGCCGCCAGCACGTCGAGCGCGCCGTCGCTCAAGACCGTCATGCCCGCCTTTTCACAGCGAACGAGCTGGCTGAGAGCGTAGACACACGGTAGGATCGAGGCCGGCGAGCAGTGCTGGGCCATCGCCTTCAGGACTCTGACAGCGCCCTTGGCCACGAGCTCGCCCCAGTCCTGCGGGTCTTCGGTCAGCACGGCGACGATCTCGACGCACACGTCGACGACCGAAGACGCAATGGGGGCCGCGCTGCTGCGGTCCACGAACACGGTCTGGAAGACCTCGATGAGGCTCTTGTCCAGCATCACCTTGCGGTTCTTGGCGTGGAACGTCAGGTTGGACAGCGCCTGCGCGCACGCGAGCAGCACCTCCTCATCTTCAGTCGTTCCAAGCAACCGCACGATCTGCGCGATGGCGCCGGCCTCCTCTAGCCGGTCGTGCAGCGCCGGAGATGTCGAGATGTTGCACAGCGCGTTGAGGCCGAACATGTTCTGCTGCGCGTCGTCGGAAGACACGATCTTGACCAGCGTCTCCACGAGGTTGTTGGCGGCCATGGCCTCGCAGTTGGCGCGCTGCGACGACAGGTAGCAGAGCACGGACGCGCAGTAGCGCATGGTGGGCGGGTCGTTGTGCTCGGCCAGCACGAGCATGGCGACGAGCGCGCCGCTCTCGACGAGCTTGAGCTCCGTGCCGGGCTTCATGGCGATGTTGGTGAGGCAGGCCGCGAGCCGCCGGTGGATGTCCTGGTTGCTGAACTCGATCTCGCACAGCTTGGTGATGACCTGCGCCACGTTGATCTCCATGAGCACGTCGATCATGACCGGGTCGCACGACAGGTTGTACAGCGCCGTCACGCACAGTGACCGGATCTCGACACTCTCCAGCCGCGCGAGCTTGACCAGCGCGTACAGCACACCCTCCTTGATGTGCGCCATGCGGTACTCGTCGTGCGTGAGCAGGTTGTACAGTGCGCGCGCGCAGATCTCCTTGGTCGAGTCGCTGTTGATGCGCAGCAGAGAGTTGACAATGAAGTCGGGCACCGTGCCCTCCTTCCAGATGTGCCGCGACCGCGACCGCTCGATCGCGAGGTTGCACAGCGTCACGGCCGAGTAGATCTGGATGTCCTCGATGCCGCACCGCATCATGAGCGTCAGCGCCGGGTACAGCTCGGCGCACTTGGTGAGCGCCGGCCGGAACACGGCGTTAGACGCCAGCTTGGAGAAGGCGATTGCGCACGTGAGCGTGATGTTGGCGTGTGGCGAGCTCGACAGGTCGATGAGCATGGACAGCACGGGCGTCTTCTCGAGCCCCTCGGCGGCCAGGTTGCAGCACGCAGTCGAGCAGCACAGCAGCGTCTCCTTGTTGGTCGAGCTCATGAGCTTGCGGATGAGCCGGATGCAGTTGTCCTCGACCATGCGCGTGCGCGACTCGACGTCGAACGACAAGTTGGCGATCACGCCGGCGCACAGTTTGAGCGCCTCGTCGCTTTTGACGGGCCGCTGGAAGATGGTGAAGAGCGTCTTGACCACGTCCACGCGGATCAGCACCTTGCGCGACTCGTCCACGAACGACAAGTTGAAGAGGCAGCTGAGTGCGCACTCCTGGCTGCGCAGCAGCACCACGGGCGTCTTGTCAGCCGGGTTGACTGCCGTCTCGTCCTCCACCTCGACGCCGTCCTTGCTGACGACCATGCGCTTGCACAGCCGGACGATCGCCTTGATGTTCTCGTCCTTGAGCAGGAAGCCGTGCAGACTCTTCTCGCACGAGATGTTGAACAGCGCGTTGGCGCACAGATCTTTGATCCGCTCGTGCGTCGAGCCTGACAGCCGCGCCAGCACGGACGGGATGTTGCTCTGCAACAGTTCCGTGCACGTCGACGGGTTGGCCAGCAGGCTACAGAGCGTGATGATGGCGTATTGCTTGGTCAGCACGCTTGCGTCCTGCTCGAGGAAGTGCAGCAGCAGCGACACGACGCCGAAGCGCGCGAGTAGCGGCCGGCTGTCGGGCGTCGACGACATGTTGGATAGGCTCAGCGCCGTGTTCTCCTGCACGGCCTGGTTGGGGCGCTGGCCCAGGTCGATGAGCTGTACCACGGCCTCGCTCAGGACGAGGTTCTTGAGCGACAGCGCAAACGACGAGATGTTGGCGATTGTGACGGCGCAGCGCTCGCGCACGGCGTCGCTGTCGTACTTGAGCAGGTCCTCCAGGCACTCGAGTACGCGCGCCTGGCTCAGCATCTCGAGGTTGGACTGAATGCCCGAGAAGTTGCACAGCGCCGTCGCGATGTTGACCTTGACGTCGCCGTCGTTGATGCTCTGCGAGAGCTCACAGATGTTGTCCAGCACCCCGTCCTCAACCACTTTGGCGCGTGGGCCGCTCAGCAGCGACAGGTTGCAGATCGCCTCGGCCGAGAAGCTCACGCTAGCGGGCTCCTTCTTGGACGAGATCTTGAGGATGGCCTGCACGACGCTCTCGGCCACGGTCGAGCCCGAGGCCGACGCGATGTTGATGAGCGCCTTGACGCACGCCTCCTTGGTCTCGTGGTCGGACGAGTTGAGCATCGAGATGATGGCCGATACGCAGCCCTCCTGTACCAGCCGCAGCTGCCCCGTGCGCTCGTACGAGATGCGGCACAGCGCCATGGACGTGTTGCGCCGGATCTCCTCGTGCTGCGCCTTGGCCAGCTCCAACAGCGCCAGCAGCACGCCCTCGTCGATCATGCGCACGCACAGCGCTGTCTCGCATGTCAGGTTGAGGATCGCGGCCGCGCAGAACTTCTTGACGTGGATGTCGTCGAAGGTCGACAGCCGGCCGATGGCGAGCATGCAGCCTTCGCCCACCATGCGCCGCTCGTTCCCGATCGACGTTGTGAACTGGATCAGCGCCACACACGAGCGTTAGTGTTAGAGCGTGATCGACAGCTCCTTCAACCGCCAGACACGTACGTGGTAAATGCTGAATGCGCACTCCTGCTTGAGGCGGATCTCGCGCGCGAGTCCGTCGGGCAGCGCGAGGCTCTCGTGGCTCTTCTCGCTCGCGTCGTCGTCGTCCAGCTCCGCCTTGCTCTCCTGGTTGCTCGCGTCGCTCACCACGTCGAACGGGTTCGACATGTCGATGGTTCCGGGCTTCCGAAAGCGGGACAGGTAGATCATGCCGTCCTCGTAGTCGCCGCGCTGGCTGAACAGGTCTCCGGAGTACCCCGCCATGACGTTCTCTCGCCGTGGGCCCCGCATGATCGGCGACCGAGACGTGACCAGGATCGACTTGGAGCGAGGCGACTCACCTATGGACGACCCGAGCGACGCCTTGCGCGCTGGAGCCACGGGAGCCATCGCCATCAACCCGACTCCAGGAGCGTTTCCAGGCGGAGGACTCGGCTGCAAGGGGCTAGTCGCAGCCGCGGCGACGTTGTTGCTGCTCTCGTCTCGCGCCTCCTGAGGGATGATCTTGGTGTTGATGTGCCGGTACAAGGTACGCACGAGGTCCTCCTTGGTCGTGTGGTTCTTCCAGAAGTTGCGCTGGCGGTGCAGCTTCCAGTGTTTGACCAGCTCCTTGAGCTCCTCGAAGCGGATCGGGGCCGACGTCGGGTCGCGCTTGCGCGGGAACAGGTCGAACCGCGTCAGGTACTCGCGCAGCACCTCGAGCTCCTTGTCGCGCTCGAGCTCCTCCAGCAGCTCGTTCGTGTTCCGCGCGTTCTGCGACAGTCGGTGGCTCATGCTTGTCTCCTTCTACTCATGCGCCGCTCCTCGGTCTTACTAACGCGCGTGCTAGCAGCCAGCTAGCCGCGAATGGAGCGCGCGCTAAAGCTGGGCACGCCTGACGGTCTCTCAATTGGCACGATGTCCGTTTCGGCGCCGGTGCAACGCGCTCGCCGCGCTATTTTCTGCCAACCTCGAATTGGAGATGGTGGCGCGAGGGTTTCTCCATGGTGGCGGTCCCTACCCGGATATATTTAGCCGCTTCGAGTCGCGAGGCGATCGCTCTGGTCTCTGCACGAGTGACTGTGATCGTCACAGCCTTCACTGGTACCGGTCCATTGCGCCGACCACGACTGGACCATCGGTTGATCAGGCATGGCACTCAAGAGCTACCACAAGGAGACCCTTAATGGTACGTTGGCCGCTCGGCGGCTACCTCGATCTCGAGCGGCGTGATGTTTGACCGATGTGATGCTTCACTCCGTGCACAGATAACTGGTACGAAGAGCGCGCGTCGCCCCTCAACGGGGTGCTACCGCGGGACGGAGCGGTAGGTTTCCAGCCTCACCGCCGATGCCACCAGTGCGTGATTCCCTGACCTCTGCCATGTGATCCGTTCGCGCAGAAAGAGTACGCGACCACCTCAGCCACCGACTTCGCCGGCGCCAGCTCCCTCGCGCCGGTGCGTTCTCCTCGGTTCTGGCATTGACGAGTCCCGCTTCTCACGCTGGAAACTGCGCCGCTCTCCATCCCACAGCGAGCGCGGCCGCGGATGATCCACGAGGGCAACATCGACGTGGCGATGCGTCAAACCTCGGGCAGTTCTGAGGGCTTCCGCTCCGTTCTACCTCGGCCGGACCCCAAGCAGGAGCGGCGGTACCTAGACTCGACGTATCGAACCTCGTTCGTGAACCACTCCCCGACCTCGTCGACTCGTGCCGTGAATGCCGGAGCCGTGATCGCAGCCGGGGGACCTGGAGGCCGGGTCATTGAGCACGGCAAGGCAGCATCGGGCGCCATGGGCGAGGTCTTCCGCGTGAATCCCGACCCCCAGCGCGATACGCACGCCCAGCGATCGTGGATGTACTCAGTGGACCCGATGATTCGCGCCATGCACGAGCGAGTCGCTGCTCCGACTCAGGCGTCAACTAGTGGCGCAGGTGACGATCGATCGGCTGCTGCTCCTGACTATCGACGTAAGTCCACGTCCATCACCGGCGTCGGGTTCCACCACAAGGGCGTGTTCGTGGACGACTAGACTCGCTCAATCACCACCTTTAGGGTTAGAAACCCGCAAGAACCACGCAGCAGAGTAATGCAAACCTGTAGGGGCGAACCGACCAGTGCACGGCTGGCTTGCTGTCGCTCAGCCCTCTTTATTGAAGAAGCAATTTCAAATACACGCTCGCTTCGCTCCGATAGGTCACTCTGTGCACATTCGGTAGCAGCTCTGTCAGTTGGCAAACGGGTGACACGACAACCAGTGAGTCTCTGATCAGCATAGCCCTCTCAAGCACTGCCTCACTCACCATGAACTCGTCCTCCGTCATGTTGAGCAGGTCCTCGTCCTCCAGGTAGCCCAGCTTCTTCAGCCGCCCGTTCACCGCCACTTCGACGTCCATACCGATGCCTTCGTCTTCGTCGCACAGCTCCCACTCAATGTCCTCGAGCTCTTCCTCCTCGGCTGTCTCGCCGTTCATCTCGGCGTCCCAGCCCTGCTTGTCCACGCGCACTTCGACCTCTTCCTGGTCCCGGTTCTCATCGTTGTAGCGCTCGAGTTCGGCCATGTACGCCCGCTTGAACGCCTCTTGCCGCTGCTCCTCGGTCATACCGCTCTGTGCGAGCTGGTCGATGCCCTGAATGTTGACCTCCATCTCCGCCTTGGCTTCCGCCTCGGCCGCAGCGGCTTGCAAATGCTTTGCTGCCATGTGTCCACTGATAGAGCTGCCTTGTAAGAACTCGGGCAGCGCCTTCGCCGCCTTGCTGGGCCGGTCAGACTGTACTTCATCCTAAGCAATGGCCGAGAGTAGGTAGGGGTTAGCGCATTGACATTCTGCGAGCAGCCTATCAACCAGCATGCGTACCGCTTTCCGCTTCCGGTCGGCCAGGTACTCGTCTTCTGGCTGGTCCGCGCCGGCGATATCGACAATAATCTCTTGGTCCTGAAGGTACAGAAGTGACAAAAGTTTAGCTCAAGGTCATCCGACGGTGGAACCACGCCAGACGCCGACACCATACCTGCGAGCCGTACGGATACAAGTACGACTGACTGTTCTTTCCGTCCGCCGCCCGAGCGCCCGGACCGCCGCCACCGCCACCCCCGCCGGCACGTCCGCCAGCACCGCCTTCGCGATTGCGCGCGCTGTTACCTCCGATCCCCGCCGCGCGGTTCTCACTCGGCAAGTTGCTGCCATCAGTCAAAGCCTCAAGTCAGGCGAGAGAACAATGTGTCATCATGCTAACGGCAGGCGCCCACACACCTTGGCAGTGTGTTTCCCTCCTTGACGTAGTCGCCGATGCGCTTCAGCACCTCGTAGATGCCGTCGTGCAGCCCTGTTTGCTTGTTCATCTGGTCTTTAAACTGAGCAGACGCGGGCAACAGCGTCAGCGTGAGATGTGGGATCGGAAGATCAGAGTCGACTCCCTACCTTGCGCTGAAGCTGCTGAATCTTCTCTAACCGGTCGTTGTTGTCGCACTGGTTACAACAGAGTCACGCGTGAGTCTCCAGCCAGATAGGCATGTTCGCAGGTCGAGTCGCCCGCGCGCTCACCTCAACGAGCGGCTCGTTGCAGTGGCCGCAGTGGAATTGGTACTGGCCGGGCATGAGCAGCCGCTGCACCTCCAGCGCCGTGTACTCGCGGCCGCAATCCGGGTTCTTGCACTGGAAGGTCTGGCGCTCAATCTCGAGCTGCTCGCTGTCCTTGAGCTGCTCGTGCATGAGGTATAGCCGGTACTGCACCACGTCCACGAAGTACTTGTAGTCGATGTACCAGTACGACGTGGACGAGCTCCCGCCGAGCCGCTTGTCGTTCAGCACCTCCCTTCGCTCAGCAACAGCACAAGCTCGTCAGTCTAGCCCCCTCAGTGCACGAGACGAGTCCGATAGACGCACTCGCAGACGAGGTAGTCCTGGTGCAGCTCGTTCATGATCTTGCGCACTTGGCGCGTCTGCAGGTTGACGGCGTTGCCCATGTCGTCGTCCTGCGCCAACAACACAGACACACAGACACACACAGACACACACAGACACAGACACACACATATAACCGATTCAGCGGCCTATACAGGCCATAGGCGACAGGTAGAACCACCTGCGCACCTTAAGGAACTTTTCGCGGATGAGCGCGCTCAGCACCACCACGTGCTCGTCCGCATAGAAGGCGCTGCACAAGAGAGCGAATGCGAGAACGAACGCGACAACAGACACGGCATTAGACCTGGCGGTCAACAGAGCGAGCCAGCGCCTCCGCCACGCGCAGCTAGCAGTCGGAACGCAGCAGGCCACGCAGCGGAGAGACGGGAAGGACGCGCAGGGGCGACGCACCGGCCCACGAGGTTCACGAGCTTCTCCACGAGCCCCGCCATGGCGCCGACACTTCCAGGGAATTACAGTATGGCGATACTTTAGACAATGGGGATTTGAGGAGTGGGCAGCGGTTCGTAACGGCTGTGATATTGGACATGTGAGTTCAAACCGGTTATGTTAAGAATGACTACAGTGCTGGCCAAAATTATAAGAAAATGGTATTTTGATTGATTGCTTAGCCAACAGGAGGTCTCGAAAGCTGAAACTTCGTCAAATAGCTATTCTAAACGCGACAAACACAGTGGTGCCATTTTTTTTCCGCGTTTGATTTGAGCAAGTGGTTGAGACAGAGTGTAACCCCAAAATCAGCCCGGTCATATTTATAAGAAAATTTCGTAACTCCCGTGTTATTTAGGTTTCTAGAAGGTTCTACGGCCGTAAAGACATACGAACGTCTTTGCCAGTCCTAGCCGAGCCGGAGGCTACCTTCAGTTTCAAAAGATTGGCTGATTGAGCATGCCCAGAGGGACAAGACTGACTGAACTCGAGCGAGGCCAGATTTTGGCCTACCGCCGCCAAGATTGGACGCTTGAAGCGATAGCAGCAGCGCTAGGGCGGTCTACGACCGTCGTGC